>JASDQU010947891.1:0-10864 GCA_032191745.1 Picea mariana
TTATATCAATATTCAATGTACAACTTGATGTGGGGGAATCAATAACTTTGTTAAGAGTTTAGTTAGGATCATTACATGATGGTAAGAGAATACTATGCTCAAAGAATAATGTCCCCAATAAGATTCACCTTAAAGAAACACATCTCAAAGCTTTGTGACAATTTGAAATATTGTAATGCATTTTTAGGTGCATGTACTACTTCAATTCTTTTTGAAAAAGTGTAAAATTGTTGTTTTAAAAGTTTTATTTAAATAAAAATGAAATCAATACTTATGAGTTAAGTAGTTTATTGATAAGAAAAATATTAAACTCTTCTCGAATTTTCTTGTTGAATAAATTTGGCATTTGCAATATATTTACTTTACATATTTACTAATATAAGGAAAACTGTTATATACAAAAAAAAATAAAAAATAAATAAAGAAAAGTAGATAAATAAATCTATACAAAAATACTCACAAATTTTATGTACAATATTTAATTCAAGTATTACTTTTATGTACAATATTTAATTCAAGTATTACTTAGTAAACAAAGAAACATTTTAAGAAATAACTGGTTCCCAAAGAATAACTGAGATTTTGTGCATGCTCTTACTTTCTTGCTTATCTTAGTAAATAAACTTTGTAATGCAAATGTATTCTTTGCTTTTAGTGATTCAATTTTTAAAGGACATATACAAAGATTATCAAATTTCCCAGGTTTATGAGGATCTTATCTTCTTTTATTTCATTTAAGTAAAAAATCTTCTACTACAAACACTCTTTCTTGGTCTCTCTTATCAAACAATTGTTTTTTATTTTTCTTGATATTCTTGTAATTTTTCATCAACCTACTCTCTTTTCTATTGAACTTGGGTTAATTGATTAATTCTACATTGCATATCATCAGGTTTTTCTTATATTTCTTGAAGAATTTTCATTATTGGGATTCCTACATGAACTAATAAAAGACCATCGATACCATAAACTAATTGAAAAGATGATGTGTTAATTGATCTATTGGTACTGATCCTATCTATCCAAAGTGCGCATTTCAATTGTGAATCCCAATTTCTCTTTTTCTCCATTAATGTTCTTTCTATAATTTTCTATAATGTTTTGTTAAATAATTCATCCAATCAATTACCTTGAGGATAGCAGGAAGTTGAATGACCAATGATGTTGAAATTTTAACAAAAAATTATGAAGGAAACATATGAGAAGGATTTTGCATTATTAGTAATTATTTTCCTTCGGTAACCAAATATAAATAAAATATTTTCCTCCAGAAATTTAATCATTATCGAATGTGTATCTTTCTTCATTGAAATCACTTCTAGCCATTTAATGAAATAATCAGTGGCAATTAGAATCCATTTATGATGACCACTAGAAGGTGGGTGAATTTCTCCAAGAAAATATAGCCCCCATTGTTGAAAAGGTGCCTGAACCCTAATTGGTTCCCAGAGAATAACTAACATTCTGGGCATGCTCTTATTTTCTTGTTTACACGAGTGAATAAACCTAGCTAGTAAAATATGCTCCTTAATATTTTATAAGTGATTGCTCTCTAAGAAAATGGCCACCACAAGATCCATCACGATTTTGACTAATAAGATAATCAATTTCCTCTTCTAAAACACAATTAAGTAAAATCCCAGTTGTATCTTTCAAGTATAATTTACCATCAATAATGCAATACTTAATGTCTTTTAATTTTAAAGATCTAAACCGATATTTTCCTAGATGTTTTGGTGATTCCAAATTTATGAGATAATAGATAATATCCCCATACCATGATGATTTAAAAAAAAATTCATCTATATGTTGCGTTTATTGAAGTGAATCTGCTAATTGTAATAGATGTATATTCTCATTAATAAGATTATCCTCAAAAAGAAATTCAACATTTTTGAAATTTGATTCAACCATCAATTTAAATAAATCTTGACCCTTTATAAGTTTAGTTGGATTGATCTCTATGTGAAATTCTTGGATTTTTGCAATCCTTTTTCGTCTCCTTCCATCATAGTCTTATATCCCGAGAATTTCTTTAACAACCACACACGAAACAAAAATAATCACTTTAGACTGTAACACATAGTCACATAGTCACATAATTCTTTCAAGGCTTTGATTAAAACAAAATACAGTTTTCCCATTATATTGTATTTAATTTCAGTATCATGAAGAGCTTTTCAAAAAAATGCTATTGGTGGTTCATATTCATCAATATTCTTTCACAATAAATAAAACTGGTGCAATAATATGTTTTTGAAGAAAATGGGAAAATCATAAAGTCTTTTTGGTAGTTTAGGATTATGAGAATTGGTGCTTCTCATAAAGCTTTTTTTAATTTGATGAAAATAAAATTTTGTATCTTTTGACTATTTAATCTCACTTCTCTTCTTTTTAAACATATTGGTTATATATTTTATTATTTCAAGAAAAAATTGGAATAAATCTTATCAAAAAGTTAATTTTCCTCAAGAAACATAAGACATCTTGTTTATGTTTTGGAAAATCAATTTTTCGAATTGCTTAACCTCTCTCTCGATTAATTTTTACTCCATCTTTGGACACAATATGTCCCAGAAACTTTCCTTCTGTCATGGCAAAGACCGTAACTTTTGCATTTTTTGAATATTTGTTGTAAGTGTTTAATATGAACTTCCTTTGTTTTAGAAAAAATATTCATGTCATTTAAATAAATGACAATAAATCTATCCTTTTCATTAGCAAAAATAATGTCCATTTTTCTTTGTAAAGTTGCTCCTGCATTCATTAATCCGAAAGGCATTTTATTATACATGAAGGTGCCTCATGGAATAGTAAAATCAATTTTATTCCTATTTTTTCTATTCATATCAACTTGGTTGTATTATGAAAATCCATCCATCATGGAAATTCTCTATGAACCTACTACCTTTGGAAAGATATGATCTGTTTTAGGTAAATGATAGTTATATTTCACTGAAAGTTGATAAATATTCCTAAAATCCACACATAAACAAATTTCTCCATTCTTCCTAACATGGACTAAATTAGCCACCCATTTAAAATATCTTAAAGGAATAATAATATTTGGATCTAACAAATGTTTAACCTCATTTTCGATCATAGGAAACAATATTGGATTTATCTACCTCAATTTTTGCCTAAAAGGTTTAACACCTTCTTTCAATGGTATACTATGTTCATTAATACAAGTGTCATAAGTTTTGAGATCATGATAACTCCAAGCAAAGACATCATTGTACTATTTGAAGATTTCAATATATTTTGTTTATTGTCAGAGGTTAATGATTTGGAAATTTTGATCATTTTTAGATCTTTAGTAGTATTTGTGTTTATTTCTCTAATATCATTTTCTTTAGGGTGAAGGGTTGGCCTTACTGCTACATCATTATGATAAAAAAAATTCTCTAATGGGATGAGACATCTAGGAATATAATTGTTCTTCAATTGTACAAACTTGTGATCACCAATGAAATTTGCCAATTTTATTTCATTATTTATCATCATCTTCAATGCCAACACTATCATCATCTTCAATGCCATTCTCAATATCAATATGTACAACTAAGAATTAATTTAATGTTCCTAGGAATCTTATAATTTCTAAGTTATCTTCAAAAACCTGCAAGTGTTTAATATTATCAGGAATTGAAGGTATATAAATAAATTCAACCTCATATTTTAAGGATAACATATTTGGTGGTTCGAAAAGACTAGCTCACACCATTAATGAATCAACCTGTTGATTTGAATTCTTAGAAATTGCAGTAAAATTAATTGTTGAGAAGAAATTATCAATTAAATCCAAAACTTGATTTCTACAAGATCTCATCGTAGGAATCGTTGTTTGACATTTTTTTTTAACTCGATGAATAATTAATTTAGAGTCACTAAAAATAGTGACATTTTGTAACTTCATTATTTTGGTTGTTTCAAGACGTACAACCAATGTATCATACTCACCAATATTATTAGTTGTTTCAATCTCAAGTTTAAAAGAGAAAACATGATTTTATCCAGAAGTTGAAACAAAAATAATACCTTCTCCTAAGCCCTCCTTTGATGAAGCTCCATCAAAGAACATTTTCCAAATTTCATTTTTTTAAAATTCTCCTAACTCAAGATTTTGAATTAAAGGTTCTTGAACTACTAAAAATATTCATCAATATTGACCAAAAGTACATAATTTCCCATTTCATCATTTTCAACATATATTGGAAATGATTCTTTAGACTATTTGAATCCCTTAGTGTATATGAAAATGTATCCTCTCGATACAATCTTCTAGTTTGATTTCCAAAAACTGGGATTGTTGCATAAATCATGTCCAATTGCAATTATCCTCCTAGTTTAGCTCCCCAGGATCTAGACAAAAACATGCCATAACTTACAGGGACATCAACTACTACTACATCCATCATATTGCTTTATGATGGAATTTGGGCCAAATGAACAACTAGATATTTTATCATTCCCATGCATTTCACTTTCTTAGAATCAAATGATTAAATATCTTTGTAAGGCATAGTAATATCTAACCTCAACTTATCCATAATGAATTTTTCATTAGATTATGAGATGCTCCTAAATCTAGCAAACAATTAAGTAAAAGATGATCGTGCATGGTCAAACTTATATAGAATGGTGGTGTGAAACTGATTCTTTCCTCAAGATGTGGACTAAACAACACTTATGGAGAATCATCCTGCAAATTTATAATGTCTATTTGAGTTGTAGGAGAGGAAGTATTTAAAAATTTCTTCAAGTCTTTTTTGTAAGTAGGATTTCTTACCAACTCTGTTAAAGGAATATGAACCTTAATCATGCTTAATTGATTTGTTAAATTAAAATAACTTGTCTAAATATTAGGTTTCTCTAGAGCCTTATCATTTGGTTTGTATTTGGAAGAACTCCTTACTTCATCAACTTTCTGTTGTTTATTTTTCCCAATATCTTGATTTTCCTTAGTAATTTTGGGAAGTGTTAGTTGTTTATTTGGTACATGCCTAAGGTCATTTTTGTTTTGCATTTCAACCTCTAAAGCATCTAAAAATAATCAATATTGAGTACACCAAGAATCTTGACCTTCTTCTTGAATAGTTTCTAAAAATTGGTTATTAATACCTAAAGAATAATGATATTTGTCTTGTGTGAAATGATAAGGGATTCCTTCATCTTCTAACCAATTTAGATCTCATGCTAGATCTTGTTATTTGAGGAATTCTAGCTCAAATATTCAATAATAACTTGATCCTCTATAAAATTGTTCCTCATAGGGGGTGGAATAGGTAGTTTTATTGGGTTCACCTTTAGTCCATGCTTACGTGCGTTTCCTCCTTCTTAACGCTTGGGTGTTTTAGGTCCAAGATTCATCCAGAGATGTCCAACAAAAACCCCAAAGAACTGGAATTTTAATCCTCGGCCAAGGTAAAGGAAGGTCTCACCCGAGATGAAAACATGATCACAGAGACCATAAGGTCTTGTGACATGGATGAAGGATTAAACGTATGAAACATTACTACAATTGGAATCCATGTAACTTAGGTATGATAATCTATTTAAGACTAAGAATTGAAAAAATACACACACATATTCAACTCATTCATAACAAACACAGAGTAGATCATAAGTGCCATATTTTTATTACTGAAAGAATGACATCACAATAGAGACATACATTGCGTTGAACAATTGTTTATGACAACCACATAACATCATACCATTACTATATAAGAGAGTGGAAATACAACATAATGTGCCATGCGCCTTGTATTGGGACTCATACATATCAAAGACGCATGAATATATTCAAAACATCATAGGATTACAATAGGGTTAGAGTGAGCTCAATAATGGTATCGAAGCTAACTCAAGGACTCTCATACTATTCATATATCCAATCAATTGACTAATCAACCAACTCACTAGCTAGCTAACACTCGATCTAAGCATAGATCTCCTTTTTATACATTCTGTTATTGGGAGCATTGTCTCTTTTTTCTCTTCTCCACTCGCTTGTCTGATCCAAGTTCCTCACACACTTCTGGTGCCTGCTAGTGCTCCACATAGACTCTCTACATAAGGGGAAATCTTAACTTCCCGACCAACTTATGTTCTGGTCGTTCCACGTCTTCATATTTTTTTGTTAATAATAATTCGAGGAGATTTCCCGATGATTCCCTTCTTTATTATAAAAAAAATCTTGTTGGAATCTAGTGCAACTGACAAAACTCAGAGCGATGCAACCTTGGTAGTCTTTACACTTGGTGTACTATTGGAAAAACTCAGTCTGATGCACACTTTATGGAATTCATTACATATTTCCTTATGTGCATGCAAACCTATGGAATGAGTGCACAAAATTTCATTTGTGCATGCGTGTAAAATTGAACCCAAAAATTTAGGTGCCAACAGGCCCCCACCACTATTATCTAGATCCTCCTCGAGCCATATTCTTTATAAAATGATCTTAGTGATGGATGACAACGTGCCCTTGAGGTTTTGCATGAATTATAGAAACTGACTCTCAAGCTCCAAAAAATGCTCTTGAAGTGTCTCGGTAAGTTGAACAACCATTTACGTGACATCAGCTGTGACTATCGAAGTCGCAATATTGTTGTTGTTAAGCTGCTTAATCAGGGGGATGGTAGCGACCAACACGTTAGACAGTTGGGTGAAAAAGTCAAAGTTTTATTGGTCGCGACAAAAATAATATCCAATGTGTTTTGGTGCTCCACTATTGCTGCAGTAATCTCTTTCGTTCTTGTAGTGATAGCCTACATTGCAATGAACTGTTTCTGAGGTGGCAGGCAAGTGAGGTCTCCCTTATACTATGTGACCTTCATTTAGGCTATGCTAATTTGTTCTGCAATGGTACATACTTCAGGCGGGGTTAAAATATGAGTTCACAAGGCTGAGCCGTAGTCCACCCACATGGAGAAAGCTTCCACCCATAATTGGACGGTGTGGGGAGTTTCTTGAGTTGTCTGGAGTAGTGTGGGGCGAAGTGAAGTGGGTGATTTGGTGCAAAGTGGTGGTTGACCATTGTCAGTGAGATGAATTTTTTTTTTTTTTAAGTGAGCTTCTAATGCAGAGAGCTTAAGGCTTAGGGGAGTGTCACAACTTGGAGTAGAAGTGGTATGAATCATGGCATATAAGTTGTCCGCCTCCTCCAGTAGATTGTGGAAATATGAGTGGATCTCGACGTAATGAGGATGAGTGGTTGTGTGTGCCTCACTGTCGATGTCACATTGTTGTTATAAGGCATGATGTTCCTTCATTTCTTTTTTATATTGCTCACGCATCTGATTGTGCGCGACGATTTAGACTTGGTATTGCAGTTGAAATTGGGCATGGTATTTCCCAAGCTTCTCGTTGTTCTCACCTAATTTAGAGAGTAATGTGACGACACATTATTGCATGAGAGGGGTGGGGATGAGAGCCAAAGGAATCCCACCATGGTGGGTATTGATAGTGAGTAATTATGGGGGGTTAACCCTAAATATGCAAGTGGGAGAATTGGTATTGGTGTCGAAAGGTAACATACATGAAATGTAGACTAGTACTTGTGCATCACCCCATAAATTTTGGAAAATATGGTCGATGTTGCAAAGAGCCTCAGAATGGAGTTGTTGTTGAAACAACAATTGACGTCGTAATGCATCTATTAGTGTGGCTATTTTCAAAATCATCTGAGTAGGTATTGCTTGAGTAGATGGGATAGAAGTGAGAATGGAGGGGATGGGGCACTATTGCTTGGCTCCTAGTGGTGTTGGTTGAATTGGATTTTGTGTAGGTGGGGGATCCCAGGGACTTTTTCCTAGTGCCTCAGTACATGTACCCTTTCCATGGGAGGGCACATGATGAGGTTTCTTCCATGCTTCTTCATCCTTTTTGTGATCTTGGTTATGCTTAGTGCCCATATCGAGAGTCGTAGAATGTTCGAATGGGAGTGGTTTAATATGTGCAGACCACTGGACCACACTTTGTTTAATGTCGTCCTCAGAAATACAAAAAGGAAAGAGTTCCATTGCAACACCCTGGTCATCATTGGGATAAATGTAGACATTATGTAAAGTACATTCAAAGATAAGGTATCCATAATACCTATTGATAAGGGTGCACAAAATGCATTCTTGTGACATGGTGGTTGAGATGAGTCAATTATACCACTCATGGAATAATTCCTTGTGCCAATTTTGGATGCACATATCCTTGTTTTCATGTATTCGCAAGAATCGGGGAGCTTCAAAGATATGTCGAATGTCGGTAGGTCATTCAAACCCTCGAGGGGACTACTAGAGTACCATCGCAAGCAACAATAAGATCCAACTATAATGAAATTATTTTCTTGAATTCTGGGCACACAAGTAATCATCTATAAACTCATTCATCACATACCGACTGTTATAGCCCTAAATTTCCCTACACATGCATACATGGCCTTGGCCCTCTTACTTCCATATTTTGCCAAAGCACTGTTGAGTAGATATTCTTAAAAAACCATTTTTTGGAAGATGTATGTGCCCTGCACCATTACAACCCATGTATATACGCTTTTTGTACCACTACAGCTCATGTACATATGCATGTTTCAAAATTACAACCCACGTATGCTTGCAAAATTTGAAAAAAATAAAAAGTTGCAAGGAATTCATTGGAATTCATGGGCTATTGGAGGTTTCCTAACTAATCGACCTGCTATAGCCCATCACCCAACTAAATAACCATCCTTTTGGCATATAAAAGGAGGTGTTGGGGTCTCATTTCAAAGATAAGCATAAGAATAATGAAACTCTTCCCGATTTCACTTCCCCTCCTTGCCCAAGATGTTGCTGCCTTTTGTGAGAAATTGCCTCAGCATTCCCTCATTAGCCCCTTCTTCCTCCATTTAACCCATTCCCTTCCATAGAAGAGATCAGAAGGTTGGGAGAAGAAGTTCATACAAGGTGCACTTGGAGCATGGCGAAGAGGAGCCCGGACCAGGTTCGCGGAACGATGGACGAATTAGATTGTAAAGGTATAATATTTGTATTATGAATAAAAAAATCACATTTTCCATACCCAAATGATGGTTTCCTTAGTAATTTTATTGATTTATACTTGAAATTTTACATCTAAGCCTAACTTATATATAGAATAGTATGCTTGTAGTTCTTTGTTTGCCTATATTTGTATGCAGGTTAGCCCTGGGAGGAGACGTGCAATCAGTGGAAATTCCAAGCATGATGATATCATCACCAGACGTGGGATTAGAGGTATAGTTACCCGATCTCCTTTATCTTTTCTTTCTTTGTATTAGTTTTGGTATGTTTAGGGTAGTACTGAGAATTGGTTAGATTTTAGATAGTTATTATCTCTGTCTACATCTTGAACCTTGGTGTAGTTAAAGGAGGTTTTTTCTCGCTAGTAGAACTGGTGACCATACCGGGGATGCCTCTAGGTTTTTTTAGGGGATTTTGGGTTGTTTCATTGGTTTGTTTGCCTTTCAAGTTTCTTTGAGATTTCTGAGTCTGTCAATGGATTTCGGTCACCTTCAGGTGCAATACCAGTTGTCCCTGACCTATAATACTATCTAATCTTTTCTTTTTTGGAAAGATACAGAGGTGTACGTGCCCTATCTTGAGTCAGCCTACGTACATACACACTCTACTCAGTAAACAACCCGCATACATACGCAAGTTGCTGATGCAACAACCCACGTCTCTATTTCAAGATTTTTTTTGAAAAATAGGGAGTTTATCTCTTTCCTGGTTGAGGTTCACACTTCTTAGGGTTTCTTGGATCAATCCAGAGTCTCTGTTTACAACCATAGCTTGGGTTTAGAGTTCAATTTACTTGTCTTCTTGATTTTCTTGAGTTTACTTTTAAAAGGGTTTTAAGCAAGTTGTTGAATTATAGATCTGCCTGCTTGGTTTCTTGATTGATTCCCTGGGATCCCCAGTGGGCTAAAGATCTATTTCATTCTTGTTTTAGTTTCATTTTTATCCCTTTTACTTTCTTTGAAAAAAGAAAAATATTTATTTTAGTTTTTCTCTTTAAGGCAATTTAAAAAAAAAAGAAGATTTTCTTTTCAGTTTGGTAAAGTAGTCGGAGTTGGTTATTTTCAAAAAAGGAAAAAGATTATGTTTTTTAAGTTCTTTCTTGATTTCTTGAAACATATGTAGCTTGTATTCAAGCAAAAGTACGTTTTAGGTTTTCTTTACAAGGTCATGAAAAAGTTAGTTAAAGAAAAGTTGGTTACAAAGAGTTAGTTATAAAACTTTGCTTTTGGATTTGAAGTAATTTTGCCTTCGAATTTTGTATTTTCTCCTCTTTTTCATCTCTTATAAAACCACTAGTTTCACCACCATATCCCGTGAGTAAATCAAGCCATTTAAAAAAATGCTTAATCTAAAATAAACTAGACTTTTTCTGTTTGTAGGGTCAACCAACTAGTTTAGGGTTAGGGCCTTGAATTAGGTTGGAGAGGAAAATATTCAAGGTCGTTAAACAAACATTGGAGTCTGAGTTAGGGAGTATTTAAGTCCAATGTTGTAAAAGTTATATGGGACCTCCCTCTAACACATGGGATAAACACGAGGTCGCGTGAGGAAAGGAAACAGAGATAACCCCTCCAAAGCCGGACTTAACATAGCGGGGAAGAGATATTGAGGATCTGTCTTGGGAGTAATACTGACTACATTTTTCTATGGAGCTTCATGGACCTCGAATCCATTCAATATCCTCTGTTGTCTTCCATACCATTTTTTCTCGATACCCTCGATAGGTTTTAGAATTATTATCCTGCTCATTGCGATTCGCCTAACTATCAACTGTACCCGCCTGGTGACTGAATGTGAGATGGAAACTTAGTTGCTCATAT
>JASDQU010947891.1:10954-22747 GCA_032191745.1 Picea mariana
AACAGATACACGACCTGTCTATACTAAAACACGCGTATGTACGAAACCTTTCTATACTACAAAACACATATGTACACAACCTTCCCTATGTAAGCCTACATACACCTTAAAAAAAATATGGTTTTCAATCTTTCTGCAACTCTGAAACTTTTGGACCTTCAGACCTTCACTTCCTCTATCACATCCACCTGCAACATGTCTCTGCAAACAATCCATGCCATTTGTACCATGTCATCAATGAAGCATCTCAAACAACCTATGCATGTCCCTCATGCATAGATCAGAACTGTATGATACATAAAAATGTTTATCACTCAACCAACCAACCAACATATACCATATCTAGATATCACAACAACCATATCAAGAATTCCTAGTCATTCAACATATCACAAGCAAGAGTGATCATTAAAATAAACATGTAACCATACCAGAACTTATGTAGATGATATGAACTTGTAGAATGCCGACCTGGGAACTTGCTTCATACTTTAGGAACTTGACACCAACACCCTCTTTCAGCTTGTGGATGTGCACGACCTATCCTTCTGTGGCCCACCTGTGTATGAGACCTGGTCTTCTACAACCTGCATATAGCTTCAGAAAACTAAGGTTTTCTGAAACTCTGCAGCTCCAAAACTTTCACCGTCACTCCGCCTTTTCTACCTTAGATTTGCATAACTTCAACTGTGTCAATGAGTAACTTCAATAAAATTTTATCCAAATAATAGATATTCAATATGCTCAAACTTATANACATAATAGACCCTTTCTCTCTTATTTATACTCTCCAAGTAGCTTCCTCTAGGGGTTATCTTCTACCCAACTTCCTTCTTTTAGGGATAACCCACTTCTAACCACTTTTTCCACTTACAACCACTTAATTCAAAAATAGTAATCTCACCACTTCTATTTGCAACTAATTTATTTTTAATTATTTTCTTATTGCAACAACTTAACCCATGATTAACTCCTAGTTACCACCACTTTGACTAGTCAAGCTCTTCTAGGAGATTCTAGAATAATTTGACTTCTTTAACCTTTTAGGAGATTCTAGATAACTCATGAGGGTTCTCCAACTTCACTAATCCATATCTCCTCAACCGTGAGGAACCGTGTGACGTACCACATATTATTGGAAATGACACGACATGTATTATTCATCTAGGATAGTATCATCTGAAAATTCATTGATATTCATTACATTATTCCTCAACCGAACTTGAATTCCTATAACCATACTGCTAGGATTACTCAACCACCTAACCATTTGGACTTTGCAAAGCATCTTCCCATGAGTGATTTCACCATAAGGGGACCACTTTGAGAACTTTATCCAATAGTGTCCTCCCGTGAGGGCTTGCACCATAAAGGGACCACTTTGGAGTTCATCCATTTGGTTATTCCAATCAACCATGACATGACATAAATGATACAAATTCCTTTGATATCAACCTTCACATCAACGCTAACACATCACTATGACATCGCTTGACATCAACCCTTTGACATTGGAGTTCTGGCATGCAATATGTAAAATGAAAATAAAGTTGATGGATTTTGGTTTCCATTGTCTACTTGTTTGTCTAAGCAATTTGTTTTTCTCTTTTAAAGCTTATTCTCGAAACTCTTTTCAAACATCACAACTTCAATGGTCCTTGATGATGGGTGGATTGTCCACTCGAAATGTTGGACGTTTCAAAACTTCCTCCATAGTTTATATCCATAAATCTCAAGCAGTTATATTTTTTATTTTCATGTGTCATTGTAATTGAAAGCTCTAACAACCTGATATGTGGAAAGATGGCAAGAGTAAATGAAAAAAACCAAAAGTGGTTTACGAGAGTTTGATATTGTGGTTTTGAGCCTGATATCAAAGTCTCATAATCTATCACAAACTAACAAATGGATGGTGGGTAGTAATTGGTTACGAGACTTTGAGATCGGGTTAACATACCTAGATCTCAAACTCCCATGATCATTTATAACTATCATATCTAGTGCCCATACACTTTATTTTTTCATCTTAAAAACGAGCCAATAAATTTATTTACACTTGACATCTTTTGATTTGAATTTAAAATGATAATTTCTACAATTTGTTTCCCTTTAACTCTTTTAACTCATCTTTGTGAAAATTTTAAGAAATTTTCCACGTCAAGAGTCTTATAATAGCTAGAGTTACAACAATTGGCTCTTACTGGGGGGTGATGCTACCTTATGTGGCATTAAGAACTTGTAGATTGGTGCCTTATCCATTGGGTGAAGGAGTCAAATAACCATCATTTTTTATCATGTATTAAAGGATCTTAATTCATGTGAAACCCCTATCAATCATTTCGAATTTTCAATTAATCACTTAAAAAATATTCAAAATCATCAATTAATTAATGAAAATCATGATCCGAAAGATTTGTCATAATTATCACCATGATTTAATAAATTCATCAGATATATATTTGATCATAATTGAATCTTGATTGGAAAGTTATATATAATTATTGAAAAATCTAAGTTATTTTCATTCATCTTGTTTCGAAAAAAGTTGTTAACTATGGCTATTAATTCAGATGATTACACTTGGTTTATGGAAGTGGGTGTTCCTAAATATTGGGAGGATGAAGAGATGAGTCACAAGCAAGGAAATTTAGAAGCTCCAACAACTGTAAATTCCACAATGCATGTAAATACGAAGGTTACTGATAGTACATTTCCTACATTGTCTACTCACTTTGATTTCAGTGCTCCTAAATTAAGAGGGAAAGATCAAATTAAAAATTCAAAGGACAAGATAAACTATGCTTTTCAAAGGAATATGGTATCAGGCAATGATGCGATTCTTGAGGATAATGAAGGTTCAATTTTAGGGCCAAAACTAGAATTTCAGGCTATAATTGAAAGCAAACTTTATGTAATCTTGCAAGATATAGTTGAAATCAAGCAATATCCATGTAATGAGATGTCTTATCTGTCTGTCAAGTAGAACTAAATATTTCTATTGATCCTTCTAGTCCCTCAACTTCACCTAGTCCTTCTATTGACAATGCAATTCCAATTAGTGAAGATTGAGAGGGACTTTATTTTGAAATTTTGATACAACATCTATATACTATGTAATACTATCTTTTTGCTGAAATAAATTGCTTGTTTGTACAAATATTATTTATTTCTCATATTTTCCATTTTTCATGTAATAGTTTATTATCCCGTTTTTGCTTTTTTTTGGAAAAAATATATTTACAAAAGAAAAAAATAAAAATTTACAAAAACTCATTATTCAAAATACCTATGGAATTATTATAGTAAAATGTTTTTCTTTTAAAATTCAGAAGATTTAAGTCTTTTAAGATTTTAACATTTTCTCAAATAAAATGTTTAGTAATTACTAAGTGGAAAGTTTTATTTCATTTTTCGTTAAAACAAAACCTGGACTTTGAAAATGTACTTAATCTAAAGAATGAATAAATCATCATGTCCCTCTTTTGATATTATTTCGTAACATAAGTGTTAAAATATGTTTCTTCAATGTAATTTATAATTTTTGGCTTTATAAAAATTTAAAACTTTCAAACAAGCAACCTTATTTTCAATGTTGCTCCACTGTTTGTGAGTGTCCATAGCCGTGGTGGAGTCATCACAGTACCAAAAACCTTGGTTCATTGCTAGTGAGCGTCCATAGCCCCAATGGACATGTTTTCATTTCCTATTTTAAATGAAATTGATTGCCTTTCCCTTTTTATATCAATGTTCAATGTACAACTTGATGTGGGGGAATCAATAACTTTGTTAAGAGTTTAGTTAGGATCATTACATGATGGTAAGAGAATACTATGTTCAAAGAATAATGTCCCCAATAAGGTTCACCTTAAAGAAACACATCTCAAAGCTTTGTGACAATTTGAAATATTGTAATGAATTTTTAGGTGCATGTAATACTTCAATTCTTTTTGAAAAAGTGTAAAATTGTTGTTTTAAAAGTTTTGTTTAAATAAAAATGAAATCAGTACTTATGAGTTAAGTAGTTTATTGATAAGAAAAATATTAAACTCTTCTCGAATTTTCTTGTTGAATAAATTTGACATTTGCAATATATTTACTTTACATATTTACTAATATAATGAAAACTGTTATATATAAAAAGGAAAAATAAAGAAAAGTAGATAAATAAATCTATACAAAAATACTCACAAATTTTATGTACAATATTTAATTCAAGTATTACTTAGTAAACAAAGAAACATTTTAGGAAATGACCATTGAGAATAACTGGTTCCCAAAGAATAACTGAGATTTTGTGCATGCTTTTACTTTCTTTCTTATCTGAGTGAATAAACTTTGTAATGCAAATGTATTCTCTGCTTCTAGTGATTCAATTTTTAAAGGACCTATACAAAGATTGTCAAATTTCCCAGGTTTATGAGGATCTTATCTTCTTTTATTCTATTTAAGTAAAAAATCTTCTACTACAAGCACTCTTTCTTGTTCTCTCTTATCAAACAATTGTTTTTTATTTTTTCTTGATATTCTTGTAATTTTTCATCAACCTACTCTCTTTTCTATTGAACTTGGGTTAATTGATTAATTCTACATTGCATATCATCAGGTTCCTCTTATATTTCTTGAATAATTTTCATTATTGGGATTCCTACAGGAACTAATGAAAGACCATCGATACCATAAACTAATTGAAAAGATGATGTGTTAATTGATCTATTGGTACTGATCCTATCTACCCAAAGTGCACATTTCAATTGTGAATCCCAATTTCTCTTTTTCTCCATTAATGTTCTTTCTATGATTTTCTATAATTTTTTGTTAAATAATTCATCCAATCAATTACCTTGAGGATAACAGGAAGTTGAATGACCAATGATGTTGAAATTTTAACAAAAAATTATGAAGGAAACATATGAGAAGGATTTTGCATTATTAGTAATTATTTTCCTTTGGTAACCAAATATAAATAAAATATTTTCCTCAAGAAATTTAATCACTATCGAATGTGTCTTTCTTCATTAAAATCACTTCTAGCCATTTAGTGAAATAATCGGTGGCAATTAGAATCCATTTATGATGACCACTAGAAGGTGGGTGAATTTCTCCAAGAAAATGTAGCCCCCATTGTTGAAAGGTGCCTGAACCCTAATTGGTTCCCAGAGAATAACTAACATTCTAGGCATGCTCTTATTTTCTTGTTTACCCGAGTGAATAAACCTGGCTAGTAAAATCTGCTCCTTAATATTTTATAAGCGATTGCTCTCTAAGCAAATGGCCACCACAAGATCCATCACGATTTTGACTAATAAGATAATCAATTTCCTCTTATAAAACACAATTAAGTAAAATCCCAGCTGTATCTTTCAAGTATAATTTACCATCAATAATGCAATACTTAATGTCTTTTAATTTTAAAGATCTAGACCGATATTTTCTTAGATGTTTTGGTGATTCCAAATTTATGAGATAATAGATAATATCCCATACCATGATGATTTAAAAAAAAATTCATCTATATGTTGAGTTTATTGAAGTGAATCTGCCAATTGTAATAAATGTATATTCTCATTAATAAGATTATCCTCAAAAAGAAATTCAACATTAAGTTAAGTTAATTGATTATAAGAGTTTTGAAATTTGATTTAACCATTAATTTGAATAAACCTTGACCCTTTATAAGTTTAGTTGGATTGATCTCTGTGTGAAATTCTTGGATTTTTGCAATCCTTTTTCGTCTCCTTCCATCATAGTCTTATATCCCAAGAATTTCTTTAACAACCACACACGGAACAAAAATAATCACTTTGGAATGTAACACATAGTCACATAATTCTTTCAAGGCTTTGATTAAAACAAAATACAGTTTTTCCATTATATTGTATTTAATTTCAGTATCATGAAGAGCTTTTCAAAAAAATGCTATTGGTTGTTCATATCCATCAATATTCTTTCACAATAAAACTGGTGCAATAATATGGTTTTGAAGAAAATGGGAAAATCATAGTGTCTTTTTGGTAGTTTAGGATTATGAGAATTGGTGATTCTCATAAAGCTTTTTTTATTTGATGAAAATAAAATTTTGTATCTTTTGATTATTTAATCTCACTTTTCTTTTTAAACATATTGGTTATATATTTTATTATTTCAAAAAAAATTGGAATAAATCTTATTAGAAAGTTAATTTTCCTTAAGAAAGATAAGACATCTTGTTTATGTCTTGGAAAATCAAATTTTCGAATTGCTTAACCTTTCTTTCGATTAATTTTTACCCCATCTTTGGACACAATATGTCCCAGAAACTTTCCTTCTATCATGGCAAAGACTGTAACTTTTGCATTTTTTTGAATATTTGTTGTGAGTGTTTAATATGAACTTCCTTTATTTTAGAAAAAATATTCATGTCATTTAAATAAATGATAGTAAATCTATCCTTTTCATTAGCAAAAGCAATGTCCATTTATCTTTGTAAAGTTGCTCCTGCATTCATTAATCCGAAAAGCATTTTATTATACATGAAGGTGCCCCATGAAATAGTAAAATTAATTTTATTCCTATTTTTTCTATTCATATCAACTTGGTTGTATTATGAAAATCCATCATCATGGAAATTCTCTATGAACCTACTACCTTTTGAAAGATATGATCCGTTTTAGGTAAATGATCTAGTTATATTTCACCGAAAGTTGATAAATATTCCTAAAATCCACACATAAACAAATTTCTGCATTCTTCCTAACATGGACTAAATTAGCCACCCATTTAAAATATCTTAAAAGAATAATAATATTTGCATCTAACAAATGTTTAACCTCATTTTCGATCATAGGAAACAATATTGGATTTATCTACCTCAATTTTTGCCTAAAAGGTTTAACACCTTCTTTCAATGGTATACTATGTTCATTAATACAAGTGTCATAAGTTTTGAGATCATGATAACTCCAAGAAAAGACATCATTGTACTATTTGTAGATTTCAATATATTTTTGTTTATACTCAGAGGTTAATGATTTGAAAATTTTGATCATTTTTAGATCTTTAGTAGTATTTGTGTTTATTTCTCTAATATCATTTTCTTTAGGGTGAAGGGTTGGCCTTACTGCTACATCATTATGATAAAAAAAATTCTCTAATGGGATGAGACATCTAGAAATATAATTGTTCTTCAATTGTACAAACTTGTGATCACCAATGGAATTTGCCAATTTTATTTCATTATTTATCATCATCTTCAATGCCATTCTCAATATCAATATGTACAACTAAGAATTAATTTAATGTTCCTAGGAATCTTATAATTTCTAAGTTATCTTCAAAAACCTGCAAGTGTTTAATATTATCAGGAATTGAAGGTATATAAATAAATTCAGCCTCATATTTTAAGGATAACATATTTGGTGGTTCGAAAAGACTAGCTCACACCATTAATGAATCAACCTGTTGATTTGAATTCCTAGAAATTACAGTAAAATTAATTGTTGAGAAGAAATTATCAATCAAATCCAAAACTTGATTTCTACAAGATCTCGTTGTAGGAATCTTTGTTTGACATTTGTTTTTAACTCGATGAATAATTAATTTAGAGTCACTAAAAATAGTGACATTTTGTAACTTCATTATTTTGGTTGTTTCAAGATGTACAACCAATGTATCGTACTCACCAATATTATTAGTTGTTTCAATCTCAAGTTTAAAAGAGAAAACATGATTTTATCCAGAAGGTGAAACAAAAATAATACCTTCTCTGAGCCCTCCTTTGATGAAGCCCCATCAAAGAACATTTTCCAAATTTCATTTTTTTAAAATTCTCCTAACTCAAGATTTTGAATTAAAGGTTCTTGAACTACTAAAAATATTCATCAATATTGACCGAGAGTACATAATTTTCCATTTCATCATTTTCAACATATATTGGAAATGATTCTTTAGACTATTTGAATCCCTTAGTGTATATGAAAATTTATCCTCTCGATACAATCTTCTAGTTTGATTTCCAAAAACTAGGATTGTTGCATAAATCATGTCCAATTGCAATTATCCTCTTGGTTTAGCTACCCAGGATCTAGACAAAAACATGCCATAACTTACAGGGACATCAACTACTACTACATCCATCATATTGCTTTATGATAGAATTTGGGCCAAATGAACAACTAGATATTTTATCATTCCCATGCATTTCACTTTCTTAGAATCAAATGATTAAATATCTTTGTAAGGCATAGTAATATCTAACCTCAACTTATCCATAATGAATTTTTCATTAGATTATGAGATGCTCCTAAATCTAGCATACAATTAAGTAAAAGATGATCGTGCATGGTCAAACTTATATAGAATGGTGGTGTGAAACTGATTCTTTCCTCAAGATGTGGACCAAACAACACTTATGGAGAATCATCCTACAAATTTATAATGTCTATTTGAGTTGTAGGAGAGGAACTATTTAAAAGTTTCTTCAAGTCTTTTTTGTAAGTAGGATTTCTTACCAACTCTGTTAAAGGAATATGAACCTTAATCATGCTTAATTGATTTGTTAAATTAAAATAACTTGTATAAATATTAGGTTTCTCTAGAGCCTTATCATTTGGTTTGCATTTGGAAGAACTCCTTACTTCATCAACTTTCTGTTGTTTATTTTTCCCAATATCTTGATTTTCCTTAGTAATTTTGGGAAGTGTTAGTTGTTTGTTTGGTACATGCCTAAGGTCATTTTTGTTTTGCATTTCAACCTGTAAAGCATCTAAAAATAATCAATATTAAGTACACCAAGACTCCTGACCTTCTTCTTGAATAGTTTCTAAAAATTGGTTATTAATACCTAAAGAATAATGATATTTTTCTTGTGTGAAATGATAAGGGATTCATTCATCTTCTAACCAATTTAGATCTCATGCCAGATCTTGTTATTTGAGGAATTCTAGCTCAAATATTCAATAATAACTTGATCCTCTATAAAATTGTTCCTCATAGGGGGTGGAATAGGTAGTTTTATTGGGTTCACCTTTAGTCCATGCTTACGTGCGTTTCCTCCTTCTTAACGCTTGGGTGTTTTAGGTCCAGGATTCATCCAGAGCTGTCCAACAAAAACCCTAAAGCACTGGAATTTTAATCCTCGGCCAAGGTCAAGGAAGGTCTCACCCGAGATGCAAACATGATCATAGAGACCATAAGGTCTTGTGACATGGATGAAGGATTAAACGTATGAAACATTACTACAGTTGGAATCCATGTAACTTAGGTATGATAATCTATTTAAGACTAAGAATTTAAAAAATACACACACATATTCAACTCATTCATAACAAACACAGAGTAGATCATAAGTGCCATATTTTTATTACTGGAAGAATGACATCACAGTAGAGACATACATTACGTTGAACAATTGTTTATGACAACCACATAACATCATACCATTACTATATAAGAGAGTGGAAATACAACATAATGTGCCATGCACCTTGTATTGGGACTCATACATATCAAAGACGCATGAATATATTCAAAACATCATAGGATTACAATAGGGTTAGAGTGAGCTCAATAATGGTATCGAAGCTAACTCAAGGACTCTCATACTATTCATATATCCAATCAATTGACTAATCAACCAACTCACTAGCTAGCTAACACTCGATCTAAGCATAGATCTCCTTTTTATACATTCTGTTATTGGGAGCATTGTCTCTTTTTTCTCTTCTCCACTCGCTTGTCTGATCCAAGTTCCTCACACACTTCTGGTGCCTGCTAGTGCTCCACGTAGACTCTCTACATAAGGGGAAATCTTAACTTCCTAACCAACTTATGTTCTGGTCGTTCCACGTCTTCGTGTTTTTTTTTGTCAATAATAATTCAAGGAGATTTCCCGATGATTCCCTTCTTTATTATGAAAAAAATCTTGTTGGAATCCAATGCAACTGAAAAAACTCAGACCGATGCAACCTTGGCAGTCTTGACACTTGGTGTGCTATTGGAAAAACTCAGTCTGATGCACACTTTATGGAATTCATTACGTATTTCCTTATGTGCATGCAAACCTATGGAATGAGTGCACCAAATTTCATTTGTGCATGCATGTAAAATTGAACCCAAAAATTTGGGTGCCAGCAGGCCCCCACCACTATTATCTAGATCCTCCTCGAGCCATATTCTTTATAAAATGTTCTCGGTGATGGATGAAAACGTGCCCTTGAGGTTTTGCATGAATTATAGAAACTGACTCTCAAGCTCCAAAAAATGCTATTGAAGTGTCTTGGTAAGTTGAACAACCATTTACGTGACATCAACTGCGACTATCGAAGTCGCAATATTGGTGTTGTTGAGCTGCTTAATCAGGGGGATGGTAGCGACCAACACATTAGACAGTTGGGTGAAAAACGTCAAAGTTTTATTGGTCGCGACAAAAATAATATCCAATGTATTTTGGTGCTCCACTATTGCTGCAGTAATTTCTTTCGTTCTTGTAGTGATAGCCTACATTGCAATGAACTATTTCTGAGGTGGCAGGTAAGTGAGGTCTCTCTTATACTATGTGACCTTCATTTAGGCTATGCTAATTTGTTCTGCAATGGTACATACTTCAGGTGGGGTTAAAATATGAGTTCACAAGGCTGAGCCGTAGTCCACCCACTTGGAGAAAGCTTCCACCCATAATTGGACGATGTGGAGAGTTTCTTGAGTTGTCTAGAGTAGTGTGGGGCGAAGTGAAGTGGGTGATTCAGTGCAAAGTGGTGGTTGACCATTGTCAGTGAGATGCAATTAATTTTTTTTGAAGTGAGATTCTAATGCAGAGAGCTTAAGGCTCGGGGGAGTGTCACAACTTGGAGTACAAGTGGTATGAATCATGGCATATAAGTTGTCCACCTCCTCCAGCAGATTGTGGAAATATGAGCGGATCTCGACGTAATGAGGATGAGTGGTTGTGTGTGCCTCTCTGTTGGTGTCATATTGTTGTTATAAGGTATGATGCTCCTTCATTTCTTTTTTATATTTCTCACGCGTCTGATTGTGTGCAACGATTTAGACTTGGTATTGCAGTTGAAATTGGGCATGGTATTTCCCAAGCTTCTCATTGTTCTCACCTAATTTAGAGAGTAATGTGACGACACATTATTGCATGAGAGGGGTGGGGATGAGAGCCAAAGGAATCCCACCATGGTGGGTATTGATAGTGAGTAATTATGGGGGGTTAACCCTAAATATGCAAGTGGGAGAATTGGTATTGGCGCCAAAAGGTAACATACATGAAATGTAGACTGGTACTTGTGCATCACCCCATAAATTTTGGAAAATATGGTCGATGTTTCAAAGAGCCTCAGAATGGAGTTGTTGTTGAAACAACAATTGACGTCATAATGCATCTATTAGTGTGGCTATTTTCAAAATCATCTGAGTAGGTATTGTTTGAGTAGATGGGATAGAAGTGAGAATGGAGGGGATGGGGAACTATTGCTTGGCTCCTGGTGGTGTTGGTTGAACTGGATGTTGTGTAGGTGGGGGATCCCAGGGACTTTTTCCTAGTGCCTCAGTACATGTACCCTTTCCATGGGAGGGCACATGATGAGGTTTCTTCCATGCTTCTTCAGCCTTTTTGTGATCTTGGTTATGCTTGGTGCCCATATCGAGAGTTGTAGAATGTTCGAATGGGAGTGGTTTAATATGTGTAGACCATTGGACCACACTTTGTTGAATGTCGTCCTCAGAAATACAGAAAGGAAAGAGTTCCATTGCAACACCCTAGTCATCATTGGGATAAATGTAGACATTATGTAAAGTACATTCAAAGATAAGGTA
>JASDQU010947892.1:7201-32961 GCA_032191745.1 Picea mariana
AAAAGTGGGAAGATTTCCTGCCACTGGTGGAATTCGCCTACAACAATGGCTACCAAGAATCCCTGAAGATGAGCCCTTTCAAAGTCCTCTATGGTAGACCGTGCAACACTCCAGTCAGTTGGAGTAATCCTATGAACAAAGTTACTATTGGACCTGACATGTTGAAATAAATGGAACAACAAGTGACTCAGATAAAACAAAATCTAAAGGTTGCTCAGAACAGACAGAAAAGTTACGCCGGTCGAAAGAGAACCCCAAGAGAATTCAATACGGGAGACCACGTATATCTCAGAGTTAGGCCCAAGAAGAGTTCCCTGAGGATGGGAGCTTGTGCCAAGTTGGAACCTCGGTATTGTTGACCCTTTGAAGTTCTATATAGAGTGGGACTTGTAGCCTATAGGCTACCACTTCCTCCCACAGTAAAAGCACATAATGTTTTCCGTGTTTCATTATTGAAGAAATATGTACATGATTCTAATCATATAATTGACTGGTCTGTGATCCAAGTGGAATCAGAGGGAGAATTCCTGCTATAACCTCAATGCATACTAGACAGAAAGAAAACCCCACTCAGGAACCGAACCATTGCACTGGTCAAGGTGCAGTGGAAACATTTTGGCCTAGATGAGGCTACGTGGGAAATGGAAGATGCCATGAAACATGCATATCCGATTTTGTTTACTTCTGTACATACACATCATATTGATATATAGAACATCGAGGATGATGTTCCTTTAAGGGGGAGGGAATTGTAACACCCTGTTTTCCTGAGTCTGTAAAAATAACTATATTGGCCAAGAAATATGGCAAACTCAAAGATGTGAATGTTTGATTTGATGGACCTTTGCATAAAATGTCGATGAATGTAAATTATGTTATGGATATGTGTTGCATGAATGCTGGGAGAGGGATGTGCTAAAAGAGACCACAATGGCTAATGAGAGGTGGTGGAAGGGACCTATAATGGTTGCATTAACTTCCACCGAGCCAGTACCGTACTGGCTTATACTTGCTCAAAAACCAAAGCAACTCTCTGACCGTGGAATGGATTTCCCATCAAATTGGTAGGTGGGGAGGCTCTTCAAGAGTTAATGAGGGGATGGGGGTTAACCACCCATCCATAACAATCCTCAGACCTGACCATGGATGACGAAATTCGTGCCACACGCAACCTTGCAGAGAAATTTGGAAGGGAGGAAATGTGGTAAGAAGAGGGGAGAAGAGAGCGTGCGACGGGGATCGTGAAAGAGAACTGGAGAAAAACCTGGAAACGCAGGGAGTTATGAATATCAGGAGAAGGAGAGTAACCTTTGTCCTGGATTATTTTCCTGTATCAGGAGAAGGAGAGTAACCTTCGTCCTTGACTTCCATTGAGTTGGAAGTAGGAGACTGAACCTCAAAGCATCATGGTCTAGCTCGGGGGTGGCTAGTGGTAAATCCATTTGGAGTCACTGAGCCTATGGTTGGGTGGAAATGAGCAACCCTCTCAGCAGTTGCATCACACCTGGTAGATCTGATAAGTTTTTTATACCTTGTATTTCGAACTGAATATCATGAATACATGCTTATGTTTATATGCCTGTAATAATTTCTGTGTAGAATGATTGCCTGGTGTTTTAAACTGGAAATAATGGATGTATGTGTATGCTTACATGCCATCGTTGGTTTTTGTACAAATGATGAAGTTTGGGGCATGAGTTCGCTCCACCGAGAATCGTCTTGTTTTCTCAACTCTTGTAATGTTCCGGGAAAGCCTCTCGAGAGTACCCTTCTCTAGGAATCACCCCATAAACCTTGGAATTGTGCCGAAACTTTACCCAGAGAATCAACTGAGAGTAGGGATGATTTCCCAAGAACCATCTGAAGGTTCATTCAATCCAGGCCTGGAAACCTTATGCAAGGAAGACTAGCTCTCTAAGGTCTCAGAGTCATGGGAGTTTGAAGCCCCGAGAGGTTGAATTTCGTGATTCAAGATCAGAAGGGATAACGAGTCCAATTATAGAAAGAGAGAGAATACCCTATCATTTGGTAGACGAACGGTCAGAATCCTAGGGAATACCCCAGATTTGTCAAGATTGATGGATCTAGAGAAGGAGCGTAGGCGTTAACACCTCGACTCTTTCAGCCTTCACAAGTAGTGATGGGATCTAGGACCATAGATCCAAGGATCTAACAGAGCCCTATTGACCGTCGATCTTAGCCTTTGTACAGGAAGGATGGTAGCATTTCGCTGACTCACGACTTGGGGTAGTCAAGGGTAGGACTGCACGAACTCACGATTCACGAGATCGCGACGTGATCATGGTCATTGGATCCAGGCCACGGGAGAACCGTGGGATCATAAATTTCGTGGGTATCACCTATCGGGGGTTCAAAACTTGAGAGAGTTTCTTTTCGACTGTAGAAGTCACAAAGTTCTGAGCACCGAGGGCTCATGAAAACACATGGCACATTCGTTAGGTGGGGACCACGTGGTTTATAGGTGGCGTAACAACAAGCACCTAGAGAAAGGTGGGAGCGGGTGACAGGTGATGGACACATGTCGCATGGGAAAGAGTCAACCCATTGTTGACTTGTCGTATCTCGGGGATTCACGAAGGAGGAGAATGAGGGCTCAACACTCCAACTCGTGAAGTCACGAGATGTGAGTAGCGTTAGTATTTAGCCTAGGAAGTGGGTGACTGGTGGTGGACACTTATCACCTAGGAAAGAGCCAAACCACTGTTGACTTATCGTGGCTCGGGGTTTCACAAGATGAAGAAGTTGCACCTTGATCGCTAAGGCCGCGAAACACCGAGAGCCAAGGTCTCGTGCAAAGCATGGTGATGACACAGCTCGTGAGCAGAGTATAGTGGAGGAGACAAGTGGTGGGTTCGCGTCGCTTTGGTAGAGTCCACGTAACGTTGAACTCTCGCGTCTCCAGAATTCGCAAAGGAGGAGCACGAGGGCTCAACACCTCAACTAGTGAAGTTGCGAGTGGTGCTAGTGTTTGGCCTAGCCTACGATTACATGTAGCAGGCACTAGTGAGGAGGGAGCCATACCCGTATCTTATCTCAGGTATCGGTGTTTGGAGAAAGGGGAGTCGAGAGTCTTGACTCCCAACTTGCAAGTTGTGAAAGGCGCTTGCGCTAAGGCCAGGTTGTGGTTGTTTGGAGGAGGATAAGGGAAGGGAGGGTCTGCTCTAGGCCCCATAGACGTCTCGGGGATTCTATCCCTTGAAGAAAAAGACAAAAAATCTAGGTTGCCGTAGTGGGTGTGTGAAAACCATATTACATATCTTGAAACACTTTCATTCATTTTAGGTCAATAGCAATACCTTTGCAAATCAGCCACCGTCTTGCCTACACCAAAGTGGCTAGCAATAAGAGAAGAGTGTGCTTCCCTTATGATGTTGACTCTTTCACCCGATGGAATACATAGCTTTCCAAGATGATACAAAATATTATCATGCATATGGTAATCAAATTCCTCAACTTGGTTAGGACACAAAGTTGCATAAACCTCTTTAAAATCAACATCTAAAGCATACTGTTCAACATAGCTCTCATGCATGGTAGAATTATTCTTAAGAATAACTGAAGCACTAACAATAGGCATAGAAAGCATATCATCAACTTTGTTATAAATTCCTTTCTTATACCTTATAACCAAGTGGAATTGTTGTAGAAAACCCATCCATTTGAAGTGCCTTGCTTGTTGTAGCTTTGTTTTTTATTGTAAGTATTGCAATGGTTGATGATCTGTGTGAATGATAGTTTCTTTTCCCAACAAATAATGTTTCCATTTTTTCACACTTTGCATCAATGCATACAACTCCTTATCATAAGTAGGGTAATTAATCACAACACCATTAAAAGTTTCATAATGAAAACAAATGGGCTTACCATGTTGAAAAAATACTGCTCCCATTGCATAATTACTTTTATATGTTTGGATCTCGAATGGCTGTCTCAAATTAGGAAGTGCAAGAACTAGAGCTGAACTAATCTTCTCCTTCAATGAATCAATTTTTTTTTTGTTGCTTGCCTCCCCATTGGAAAACTTGCTTGATGCTTGTCACTGCATGTAATAGAGCTGCAATTGAAGATAAGTTAGCAATAAACTTTCTCCAATATTAGGCTGTTCCCAAAAAGCTTCTTACCTCTGTCACATTGTTGGGCTTGGGCCAATCCAAAATGACTTTGACCTTAGAAGGATCAATTTTCAGTTCTCGTCCTCCAACAATATGTCCTAAGTAAACAAGTGAGGTATTTCCAAACTCACATTTAGACATCTTCAAAAACATTTTTTCTTTCTTCAAGACATCCAAAACTTGCTTTACAGGAATAGCATGCTCTTCATGAGATTTGCTAAATATCAAAATGTCATCCAAGTATACAATCACACAATCATTAAGAAAAGGCCTTATAACATCATTCATGACTCTCATGAATGTAGCATGAGCATTACAAAACCCAAATGACATAACCATCCATTCAAACAAACCCTGCTTTGTTTTGAAAGCTATCTTCCATGTGTCTCCTTCATCAATCCTAATATGATGATATCCACTTCTCAAATCGAACTTAATAAAATGCTTAGCATCTTTCAATTGATCAAGCAAATCATCAATTCTAGGAAGAGGATAACGATTCTTTAACGTAATCTTGTTCAAGGCTCTGAAATATACACACATGCACCATGTACCATATTTATTTGGCACTAAAACAATTGGTGACCCACATGGTGATGTGCTTGGCATGATAACCCCTTTGTCAAGCAACTCTTGGATTTGTTTTTTAATTTCAGCATTCTCCATGATTGACATACTGTACATACCAATGTTTGGAAGAGGACAATCTTGATGCAATTGTATCTCATGTTGGATACCCCTTTTTGGAGGCAATCCTTTTGGTTCCTGAAACATCTCATCATATTGGTTAACAACCTCATATAAATCAGATTTCAACTTTGCATCACAACCTTGGAAAGCTTCTTTTTCAACATTGTCTTTGGGTTTGATCATCAAGAGGATAAAGTTCTTACTAGCATTGACTAATCTCTTCATTTGTCCATCATTTACAAGTGACAAATTCAACTTCTTTGTATGTTCTCTAACAATGTACTCAACTCCATTTTTAAACAAATGATATTTTTTCTTATGACGATGAAATATGGCTCTCCTATCATAAAAATATGGGATTCCCAACACAATACCACAAATATCCAATGGAATAACGTCAAGCTCTACCTCATCTATAATGTTTGCAGTGATGGAAAATCTAAGTTTACATCTTCTTTTCACATGCAATTTGGCATTGTCACATATCCATCCTAGAGGATATGGTTTAGGACATGGAGTAGTTTCCAAATGCAATTTCTTAACAATATCTTCAGATATGAGGTTTGATTGAGATCCAGTATCAAAAAGAGTATCTATCTTGGTATGCTTTGAAATAACCCTTATGTGTAAAATCTATATTCTTTATTTTTCATGTTGAGTTTCATTGAGGCTACTACTAATTGAAGAACTAGTACTTGCAATATAATCCTTACCTTGAAAACCCATGGATGTATTTTTTTTTCATCTTTCGAATCATAACCTAAATCATGTTGTGTAGTTGTAGTAGTCTTTGGTTTCCCCTTATGGCTGAAATTTCTGAGTCTCATTTCAGGATGAAGTTTCCAACAATGGTATTCATCATGGCCATATTTTGAACAATGTTTACATGAGAGTTTATCTCCCTCTTTCTTGACTGAAGCATTCTTTCTTCCAATTCCTTTGAATTTCCTCTTTCCCTTGTCTCCCTTAACAAATGGCTTCTTGCTTCCCTCTTGAGGTTCATTCCTCCCTCTTGCTTCCAAATGAGTTTTCTGTACACAAACTTCATCTATATTTTTAGAGTTAAACATAAGTATTGTGTTCCTCAAGTAGTTGTGCAACCCTCCAATGTATTTGAGTAAAGTTTCTTGAGAAGATAAATCTATACCCAAAATCAAAGCTCTTCTTCTAAATTTTTGAGTGTAACTTTGCACACTTTTCCCTTTAGCTTGTCTAAATTTTTTCCAATCCATAATAGTTTTCTGCATGTAGGCTAATGGATAAAATTTTCTTTTAAGTGCAACAATAAAATCATTCCAAGAGGATACAACTTTACCATGTTTCTTCATGTCCTCTTGAGTTTTGGCTTCCCACCAAATGAGTGTTTCACTTACCAATCTAAGAGAAGCACGATGAATCTTAGTTTCATCATCTTTGATTCTTTGTATCCTACACTACACTTCAATCTGACGAATCCAATTATCCAATTTCTCAGTATTTACCTCTCTATTGTACATAGGAAATTCAAACTTAATATCAAGATTAAGCAAAGGTGTTTGTGGAGGAATTTTACCATGTTATTTTGGAGAATTTGGAAGTGGTTGTGAAATGGTAGAAGAAGTGGAAGATGGAGGTGAAGGAGGTGGAGTATCACCATTCCCTCCATTTCCTTTTGGAGTTTTATCACCACTATATTCATTACCCTTTGGAGGATTTGAGCTTTCACCTTGCAACCTTGCATTTCTTTCTTCAAATAAAACTTTCACCATTTTTGTCATATCATAATTTTTTTTTTTTCCTAAAAGTTTCATCTTCTGAAGTAAGAGTTTCATGACTCTCCTCACGAGCCATACTTGGTGAATTCCTCCTTGAATGTTGAGGTGAAATTAAAGTTCTCCTTCTTGAAAGTTCAGAACTTGGATCTACAAGTTGACCTTATCCTCTTGTGAGATTCAACCTTGTAAGCATCAAAAAACAAACACTTGCAAACAATAAAACCTTAAAAACCTATGCTTTGATACCAACTTGATCTGAAAATGAAAAAGGCTCGAGTCTCTTTAAAACTGCAAGTGTAATTTGTATGTGCTTGGGAAATAGGATCAAGTTGCAAACACATAAAACTTAATGATTTTTTACTTAAACATGAGTAGCATAACCATACATAACAACCATAAAAAATAAGCACATTAACACAACAAAATGATAAAGGAGTTCACCCCTCTCTTGGGATACATCTTCTGGTCCAACTTCTTATGGATCATTTTCATTAATTCTCAAAGTGTCAAAATCAATGCTTTATAATGCTTATAATTCAAAATTGATGGCTTCAATGGCTCCAAAATGTCCAAAAACCCCTAGTTGGGCTCTTCCTGCACTTGGTTTGGCCAAAAACTAAGAATAAATCACCTCTTGGAAGTTTCTCCCAATTCTTTGCTATCTCAGCTCACCAAAAAACACATGTGTGTGACTAACCCAGCTCCCGAGCGTTTCTCGTGCCAAAAAAACCATCTCCCATGCCCATTCCTCAATTGGTGGCATTTTTTCTCACGGTTATGGGTTTTGACACATTTTTCAACAGAGGTGTCGGTTGCATGGCCCATGTGGCTGGGCACCGACCTAAACTTGCATGCTAATGGACTGGTCCATTGGTGTTTATCGTGCCACTGGTCATATGGAAGAGTTATGTGATAAGGTTCACGGGCTAGGGTTAAGACCGACCCTTTCTTCGCCCAACCAAATATTAAATCAAACTTAAATACAATTTAAGAGCTATATGGTTAAGTATCATGGTGTAGGTGGGCTGGTGGCCCAGCCTACGCGAAGACTATGCCCATGGTGGAGGTCTCGGGTTTGATTGTCGTGAAATCCATAATATTTTAACCAACAAACCAATGACAGGGTGCCACATGGTGGCCCCTGGATAGGCCATGTGGCACCTTCCCATTTGACCACCAAATGACACGCGTAGATCGACAATTGGTCCATGTCAACCACACCAAACACCTGCCACATTAGCCACTTTCCACGTCATCCCCTACCACGTCATCACCTGAATAATCAACACCTTCCATGTTTCCTGTATGGTCCCACTGCCACGTCAACAATACAGTCTGCACAGTCAGACTATATGGACTGTATGGATTTACAATCAACATTTGTTTGCTTGTTTGGCAAAGAAAACATAACGTGATATTTGTCACATATGATGTCCGTTTGATCCCGTTCAAGTTGCGTTGGGATCATGAGGATGAGAACTATGCCATGAATCCATTTTTGAGCAATTCCGAGCACTTGTATTTTGAGCATTATTTGTTCCCCTGGATCAATGAAGGCCTTAGTGGGCCTATCTCTCAAATTGGGCCAATGGAGATGAGCTTGAAACCAAGCATTTATAGCTTGCTATATTTCATCCAAACTCAATATATTGTAAAGCTTGGTGCATGTATTTGATTTTGTTTCCTATTCTTTCAAACAATGTTTGGTGATACTTTCAATGCATCACAAGCAATAAAATTATCATCTTAGATTACTCTTGGAGCATTAGTTCTTGGTTTGTTTAATGTAGCAAAATTGGAAAAATTTTGATAAAAAAAAATATTGATAGACACCCTGTATTAATGAACCTAGATAACTCTACTTGAATTTAGTGCTAGTACACATACCTTTGCAAGTTTTCCACTATATTTACAACCCCAAAATTTCCTACAACTGTAGATATTTGAGACTTATTTATAAGTTTCATCTAGAAAGGAGGAACTCATTGGTGATTTTGATGAAAGATACTTTACTCCTTCAAAACAATAAATGAATGCTAATGGATCTGATAGAAGATAATATATTGGCGTTATCTTTTGTGAATTACAAATTTCATGCAATACCAGAAGAGGTTTTTTGATTGCAGTGGAATTTTGGAGTGTAATGCTAAATGTTTCGAGTCTCAAAATATAGACAAGTGAAATGAGATTTTTATGCTTTGTGACAAGTTACAATGTTATTTTTTTAATTAATATGTGCAATAATTCTATGTAACAACTCCATAATTGGAAAGTGAAGGTCAACTCAGATAGCTTTAGTTCTAGTGAGCTAGTAATAATTTTTATTAGAGATATTTCAACATCAGAAAACACTTTTTCTTTGCAGTCCATAGGGAAAGTGTATTCTGTTGTCACAGTTAAATGCACGAAGATGGATGAAGACTTACTGTTGACTCTCATAGGTTCTGTGCATGAAGCAAATGAGAAATTGCAACAATAAGAAAAATCAAGGGAGGTTGAAAAATTAAAGGATTGTGGGAAAAGCTTATGTTGCATGCATAATATTATTGCAATGTTGGACAAAGATACAAAGAAAATAATTTTGAGATGCCTTACTTACACTTTTCTTTGAAAAATCAAGAAAGTGTTGTTTTTAGTGGTTCTTCATTATATTAAGATGAAATCCTAGATACCATGGTCAACATAATATATCTAGGTTTGTTGGAAACCACAACAAAAGGTGATGACGGAATTGAAACTATAAACATTTCATGGAATGTTGTGGGGTTTACATCTTGGGTTCCAATCTGACATGCAACAAGAAGTATAAAGGAGAAATTGTATTAGAAATAGTAGTTGAATAATTGAAAAGGAAAATGCGATGTGCATAGCATGAAAGATTTTGTAGGAAGTCCCCATGTAGGGTCCAAGTGATAGATACATTTTCATATTTAACAACAACCATGTTTAACCCTTAGGGATGTGTCTTCTTTGAAGTCTCATTTCCATTCTTTTAGATGATATATGCACCATAACTACCCTTCTTCCCTTTATTTTTACTCCCGAAATCCGTGAGTGAGTGTCAATTCTTCTTGAATTTTTTCTTGTATATAGGATACCAACTTGTAGAAATATTTCTATACCAAGTTTACATTTCATGGATTTCCAAGGCATATTTTATAAATTCACTCTTATCGTACTTCACTACCTAGTAGTATTCTCTTTGATGTTTTAGGTTTTTATTTTATTTCTTATATCCTTCCATCTCATGATTCTTTTTGAGAACATTTTACTCAGTTTCTTAAGTTGTAGATACCTTGGTAGTGTCCACGGAAACAATATATAATTAAACCAATATCCAAAATGGAGACCTCCATGGTTTCTATCATTATTTGATCTACGACCATCCTTTTCTTTGTGTGTGTCTACTTGACAATTTTTTTCTTTTTATTATTGAAGGAAAACAACCATAGTCGAGCTATCTCATCTCCTACTAGTTTATCCCTTTCCATGAAGTTCTAAAAACAAGGACCAGTGGGAGTATGCAACCCTATTTAATTTCCAAGGCCCATGGATAATTATGTCAATGTAATCTTGGATATTGTTATTTTATTTGTATGTGGCTCAATTCCACCATCGCCCCCTCCTTGAGTATATTACTTAAGGTTTATAGGTTCCTTTATATTTTATTTAGATTTCTATTCTTCTGTACCAACCGTCTCAATTTTCCTTGCTACTATAGTTATATATTTTTTAATCCTAGAAGTTTCTTCTCCTTTAGTCATGTCTACAACTTTTACCTTTTCTACCTTTTTTATGGATTGTAAAACATATTCATAAGAAAATGATCATCTTTTGGATACTCTTCGAATAAGGCCATTGAATAGTGACATGCCTTTGATGGTTGGTCATAACATTCATTGTATCATGCATTATACATATTCTAGACTTGAATTTTGTAGTCCCTTATTTTTGTGCTTCCATATTTAAAAAGACGAACTTCATTGACCCAAAAAATCTAGTAATGATATGATAGACTGGGAATAATTTCTTTGGCAAATTCCAAAGGTTTGTTGAAACCAAAAAGGGTATTTTAATAAGCGTTATCTCTAATCACCAAATTGTATGGGACATACTTTGGTAGAGTGTGAGGATCCTTTGTATCACCATAAAAATAGATATATGTCACCATAAAAATTGACGTTTGTATCACCACTCACTCTATGACACAACTCCATGTTCAATTGGCATTGGATATCCTACAAAAGAAAGGGATGCAAATAATCCCTTCATAGACATGTTCAAGAGGTGACTTAGTTGATTCATAGTAAACCACACACATTTAACAAGAAAATGGAAATGATTTTTTGTTATGATTATGAGAATAGAGGTCACTATGCATGATAATAGTATGTAAGAATCAATCACTAATAAGGAAGTATGTAACAATTAATCGTTAAAGGTATGTAAGATCATTGATTCATTTAATAAGGTTATATGGGTTACTAAACCCTATGCATATGTCAAGAGCCATCTAATTCTCTAGTTATAATCATAAACTAAGAATTATGGAGAATATAAAGCATAACAACACATTTTTTTCAAAATAGTCGACTTCCAAAACAGTCCACTCCCAAAATAGTCCACTTCATATCTGCATTGGTTAAGGACTAAACTTAGGAAAATAGGGTTTAATAATACAAGTTTTTTTAAACTGATTTTTTTTTATGGGTTACTTGCCTCTACTATTATACTTGTAGTGACACCATTCTCTTCATACTAAAATGACATGCACAACACTGATATACAAAGTCAAATGAATCTATAAACACATAATTGTCTTAGTCTTCAAGTATTCATGTAAAAGATCCACCCATTACATGTTAGGATAAATTCAAACCAATGATGCATACGAGGTTCTACCCCATTTGACATGAACAATAACTCAAAATAAAGTGGTACAACTTGTAGCAAAGGCAAGGAGAAAATGTTTAAGAATGCACAACAATTTCAAAAAAATGAGAACTACTTTGGGGTTTCCACCAAAACATTTGGATGCATTTTCTAAGTACATGGGATATTTTCACTAGTGTTATTAGGATTGATCGGTTTAGAAAAGGACCAACTAGTTTGGAGTAGTTCAAACCCTTCATCCCCTAAATTGGTGCATGGACTAGATTGGGTTACTAAACTGGCCTGATCACTACTGGTTCAAATTGGTTCAATGGATTCAAACCGGTATATATATAATTTTGTATATTTTTATTAGATTGGTTCATAGGTCAATTCTATACTTGTGTGACCCTCGACCAATGCCAACTCTAGTTCTAGTTCCGATAACTTTGGTCTGAAATATTAGATAAGGAGGTAATTTATTTTCTTGATCCCAAATACCTTCATAAAAAATCATTGTAGGAAAACTATCTGGATAGCGAAAGTACACAAAAACAAGGGCCTAGTACTTTCAAGCCACAACAAGACAAGAAAGGGGCATCTTCAAACTAGAAAGTTTAAAAAAAAGGATTCTACAAAGAAATAAAGAAAAATGTGCACACAATACATGCTTTCAAAGACCCAAAGAATCATTGTGATAATTGTAGCATAAATGGGAACACTAAGGAGAATTGTTTGGAAACTCCATCCACACTTCCACCCAAAGAACAAAAGGAAAGATGAAGTAAATCAAATAAATATTGTACAAGAAAATGGAGAAGGAGAGGGTTCTCCATGGAAAAAACAAAAGGGAGAAGATATAGACTATAAATTTGTCCATGATAAGAGACTATCACATAAAATCATGTAGAAACCTATTCAAAATTCATTCTCACTTGATGTAAGAAATTTATCAACAAGTGGGAAACTATCAACCCAAAAGCATAGTAAAAAATTAATAAAAAACCAATAAATTTCATCGTTTCCTATGCACGAAACATTTGATCCTAATGAGAGAATAACATCTCCAATAAAGATGAAAAAAAATAATATTACTTGGTGTAGGAAATTCATCAAAAAGTGTGTAACAATCAACCCAAAAGTGTAGGGAAAAATCAACAAAAGACTATGAAAATCCTATGCAAGAAACATCGACCCAAGGGAAATTAGCTAGGGTAGAAGTAAAATCAGTTGAGGAAAAAGAGAAAATATCAACCACACAAGTGCATAACCATATGTATTATATTTGTAACATGAACATGGACTAATGGAAATTGGAAGAGGAGAAAGTGATCGAGGTGGATATTGGTGGCCACCCACCTATTCCAACTGCCTCCTCTTGACAATTATTGGTTCAACACATTCTTCTGTACTTCTTTGTAATTGTGGTTTCTACACTTTCGGGGTTGTCTGAAGCCCTACACATCTTCCAGGTGGATACTGGTGGCCTCCCACCTAATCCAACTGGCTTATTTTGTATGTTTTCATGTCAACACATCTCTTTATACTTCCAAGACTGTTTTGGGGTCCTAAACAATGTTTTTTTTGGCTCACCATAGTCAAACTATAGAAGGAGTCAGAGTTTTATGGTGTAATGTGTATTTATCTAAAATAACTTTCTAATGAACTATTACGTGCCTAAAACATAGGTCGTATGTAAATGTTATGACCCCAAGAAGTTGAGGTACCGACTTACCCATAGAGGCTGACATAACTTTTGGCGTTTCATCTCCTAGGATTAGGTTTTCAGATGTCTAGGGTTTTGTGATTCATAAAGGCCTATGGAGCCTCATTGTAATCATTTTGATCAGATAGATGCACGTAGCAGCCACATCTCTTCTCAGAGATAGCTACCACCATTCGAGTAAGTGTTTCAGTTCTGTAGTTTTACATTTTCATCCTATTTCATTTATTCAATAGAAGATATTGTTCACTGGATATTTGTGTTGTTATTCATATCTCTGTGTTTATTGTATTCAGTCTGTTAATCATTTCATTCCTCATCCGAAAAGATATTTTACACGACAATGGTTGAGTTATTAATGCATGTGTTTATTAACCATTTAGGAAGCTGAATGAAAGAGGAAGGAAGATGACAACCACACAAACATATACAGATCTGAAATAAAGAATAAAAAACAACAAAACATAAACACCAATGTGATAACGGAGTTCGAAAATCTCGCCTACGTCTCTGGGCCTTTGTCTCAGTGGGTGAGGCTTTCTTATTTCTATTAAAATCTTTAAAAGCACATCACAATAGTGCCAACATGTTACAAAACTGATCTGGTCTTGTTCTACCAAATCTCTATAACCCAAAAGAAGAAACGACACTGAAATCGGATGACCGAAGCTCCCATAAATGGCCTGCAAAGCTGCGCTCCTCAATATCTTCCCTGCATAAAAATGGCTTTGGCTTGGAAAATATTCAACATAAACCTACTCTAAATGTCCTCCCATGGGTTCAATAAGACCTAGTTTATATATATCTGAAGTTGGTTACCATCTCCCAACTTTCTCCCAAGATCTGGCCTCAAAAAGGGCCCAATATCTCCCAATAATGACCAAAATCTCCAAAAACAGGCCTAAAATCCTTTAAAAAATCTTAACATATGGTATAAAAACCACTTTTGCATATTTTTTTGGGTGCACCCCCCTATTTCTCAGCCCCTAGTCATATGGGTTACCTGCACATGGCCACAGGCTAAGCCCTTGACACACTGGCCCCTTGGCTATCAACCCTGGTTGCACCTATAGCCATGTGCCCCAGGCCCAAAGGCTCCACGCATGAACTGTTAGTTTATCCATCCAACGATATAGCCCTTATACTAGCACCCTGGTCGACGGGCAAGCTTGACTGACTGGGTGCTAACTATTTACCCATGCCAAGTCTAGAGGAGCCCAGGTCACATGGCATTAGGTGGCAAGTATCTTAAACCGTGGGATAATCCATTACCAAAAGCGCCAACACAAAACATAGCCATTGCAAGTGGTATGGTTACATTGAATTAAGAATATGGTGGTTTGCATCGGGTAACGAAACCATGGGCTGGGGCTAGATCCCATCCCTTTTCTCCTCCGCATTAACATAAATGCAAACTCAAATATAATTGGTGCTGAATAAGGTTAAGACCCACCCGGTAGGCGGGCTAGTAGCCCGCCCTATGCGAAGAGTCTAGTGCCCATGGAGGTCCATGGTTCGAAACTTGTTGAGTCCAAACAAATTTTTTCAATCAACTTAATCCAACTAGTGGGTGCCACATGTCAGCACATGTTTGGGCCACATGGCAGCTCACCATTCACCGAAAACAATGCCACTTGTCAACCGTTGACTAGTCCAATTGTCTGCCTCTGCCACGTGTCTACTCCAACTGTACTCTGCCACGTGTTGTATGGTCGTGCCATGTTGGAAGCATGCCGAAGTGGAAAGAAGGATGATCGCGGGGAAATAAAGTGTGCAAAGAGTGAAGCAACATCTGAAAGGAAACATAGCATCCGCGCATGGAAGAAAGCATGCACAAGGAAAGCGACAATTGGAAGGAAGAACAACACGCACACGAGAGAAAGACCTAATGTCAGTAGGGTTAGGGTTTTGGTAATGTATTTGAATGGATGAAGAGCCAAAGATGTATAAATACTGATATTGAGGTATTATAGAGGGTTCACATATTTTGTAGTTGTTCCGATTTAGTTAGTATTTGGGTTTACATTTTGTTGTATGAACTATTTTGTAAGCTGGTCAGCTAGAGGAGAGGAGAGAAGGTAGATCTTGAGGATTAGATCGCAGGCTGAGGAGCCTAGTGTGATCTAGTTCACCTCATATAGATCTTACCCATCTGAGGATATTTGTACACGCATGACGCTGTAGATGCAGAACTATCATAATAAAAGAGCCAAGAGCCTAATCTTTGTGGACATAGCCCATGCGGGGGTGAACCACGGAAATATCTGTGTTGTGTGATGAATGAATGTATATCTTTCTTGTCTTCAATAGTTATTATTACGTTGAATGAATGCGTTATTATATTTCTTGTTTAAATGTTGTTTATATATTGAGGGAATAATCTATGAGATTTATTTCACAGTCATGGATAACAATATGTTGCATTTACCAATTCTAATAATGGTTCAATGGTCGAGCTCTCATATCTCATACTCAATCCTAGGTTGTAAACACTCGAGTCTTGTATCCACCCATTAAAGCTATCTCGGGTGACGCTGCACAGCGCATTCTGTGTGTTGTGTTGCCTTCTGGTTTACTAGGGGGGTTGATAGTTTTAGAGGATTTGTTGGAAACCTGAAAGACATGAACCCTAGGTCAATAACTCAGACAGTATAAAGGCATAGCAATAACCAACAAATGGTTTCATTGTTGTAGGTAGGAACATGAGAGGATTGAGTAGAGGAGATAAGTCGAGAACCTATTAGAGACAGATTAAGAAAGGGCTAGGGAAGAGACCAATGAGCCATTAGAAGGGAATGTTGAGACCGTGGAATCCCACAAAAGAAGATATAGAAAGATGGTTGAGAACAAAAGAGATAGAGTTTTCATAGAAAGACAATAGAAACCCTAGAATAACACCCCACAAGTATCTGGAAAAATATGTGTTTACTAATTTGCACAAAGTCTTTTTCTGCGATTTTCCACACTTATTGCAGGAGTGGATACTAAGGTTGAAGGATAACCATGAAAAGAACCGGGTTCGACAGTTAGAGTGGACCCTAGTACAGATTGAGCAGTTACAATAGGTGAACAACAAGTTCACCCGCGCAATAGACTTTTGGCTTGACAGTATTGTGGCAAGGTTTATAATAGAGTTTGCAGTCGACACAACAAAGGCGTATAGTGCAGCGGAGCAAGAGTTTTTGCGTGGACCTCGAGGAATGTACATTCGATCATTGTATACTTCTATTAAGATACTGCTATATAAAAAAGGTGTAATGATAATGGAATCAGACATCTAAAATTCCCCGCGTGCATGGGGGAAGCGGGGAAGCACTGACAGAGAAAGGAGAAATGGAAGGAGGTAAGGATAAAGGAAAGAAGGAGGAGGAACCCTTGGACCCGATCATGATGGATGATGACCAAATCAAGTGGATCTTGGCATCAATGGGAAAGACACGTAGCGAAGTACCCTACCAATACAAGGTGAATACCAAGAAGAGATCCATAGCCACGAGGGAAGGCTTGGTGAGTGATGAGAAAGAGGTAGAGGATCTCCGGCCTGTGGAGAAGATTGAGGAAATCCTACATGCAACATATGAGAGTATGATGAGAGTTCCAAGAGAGAGAGGAGAAGGTATCCATCCTATCCATATTAATGTTAGTGTGGAACCCATAAACCCATGTGCGACTAACACACCAAAGAGAACACCACCATTTATACAACTGAAGTTCGAAGAAAGTTCGACAACAGGAAGTACATCTACACAAGGAGAAAAAACTGGAGGAACCAGTTCAGGTAGCACTAGTCAGGTATCTACACTGTGAGGAGGTAGTAGTTCAACATTCAGGATGGCTGGACACGATCCCACCATCAAATTACCAAAATTTCAAGGAGAAGCAACAAAATACCCTGAGAAACATTTGTTCATTTGTGTAAGATCTGGGAAGCAAAATAGATCACTGATGAAGATACTAAACTTTCACAACTAGCTATTATGCTAAGAGACCGCGCACTAGACTGGTACATGAGTCTAGACAAAAACAATGCCCCTGGGATGACAAGGACACTAGCAGACATTAATAAGTTACTGATAAATGAGTTCCAGAAGCCAAGATCAGAGGATCCATACATGAACGAGATGATTTAAATAAGACAAAAACCATGAGAGTATGTATGGGAGATTGATCAGAGATTCAAGCAACTGAAGGGAAAGATTAAATATCTCATGACCGAGATGCAACATCGGCACCTGTTTTTCAACTCACTACTCCCACATTTAAAATACCCGTTGTGACAACAAAAGTTCCAGATGCAGAAAGAGGCTCTGCAGGCAGCCCTGCAACTAGAAGAAAACCAGTACCAGTAGACAGACCCAACTATTGAATAACTGAAAGAGGATTTGAAGAATTTAACATTTTAGCTAGACCAGAACGAGAACAAGGAAAAATGAGAAGTCGTTTGTTGTACCACGTGCAGGACGGAAGGCCACCACAAGAATGAATGCCCAATGTTTGCATAGTATATGGAAACAGGAATGCCAAATCCATTACCACCAAGACAACTATGGTGCGAAATCTGAAAGAAACTGGGTCACGACCCTTATCACTGCACGGTGATGCAGAAATACCAGACAGTCCCAAAGAGCTCATATTGCACCTTTTGCAAGTTAGTGGGCCATGACGACAATGATTGTATAGCTATGGAGTTGATGCAAGAAAGGACATCAGACGCATATAGAGTACAGACAGAAATGATGACTGGGTAAGAAACGCCACAATTTAATCAAATTCCATCTCCATACAACACTACGCAACAACAATGCAATACTGGGCAACCATCGTACAATAATGCACAACCGTAGTAAAACCAAACACAACCTCAGTACAATACCGTGTAGTATAATCAGGAACCTCAGTATAACGTGTCGAGAGGTGATCGAGCATGCTACATAGGAGGAGGACGAGCCAGAGAAGGTTTCATATAAGGTAGAGGACCAATCACATGTCACAATTTTCAACAACCGGGACATTATGCAAGGGAATTTCCACTTCCGCCAGTAACTTGTATGTATTGTTGTGCATCGGACCATGATACAGACGAATGTCTGACACTAATAGTAAAGATTCAGGAAAAGAGGGACCAGAACAACCGAAATGTTCAGTGGATTTCAGCCGAAGCAAGGGATGAAGGATGAAACATCAACATAGTTACCTACGGAGGAGATAAAATAGGCATTGATGTAGTTCGACAAGAACCAGTGCAGAATCAATGGGTAAATAAGAACACTAAACCAAGGAAGCAGTTCGACGCACAGAGGGAAAAGGAGATATTTAAAGAAGCCAGACGATAATTTCAGGAGGACATAAATTCGAATTCAACTGCACAACATAACAAGGAAGCACTAGAATATGATATGCCTCCATCATTGGATCATACCAACAAGAAGAAACCCATGGGACAAGTAATATTAAACCCATGAGATAAGTAAGTGATCCATCATCTGTGAAAACATTGCAAAACATACTAGAAAAATGTAGCATCGAGATAGAAGAAAAGCTAGAACCAAAAATAGTTAATCACCTACACATAAGAAGAAGAACAATGAGGGAGTTTAGACTGAATACTAACATTGGGGATTTCAATATGGGAGACATCATACTGGATCTCACATATGAATTTAATCTATTACAAAAGAAAACATGGAAATGCATGGGAGAGCCAACATTAGGATACTCACCTGTTCAATTGAAACTAGAAAATCAACATAGAGTCCTACCAATAGGTAGACTGAAAGGAGTGATAGTCGAATTAGATGGAGTGCACACTAAAGAAAATTTTGAATTTATTGAAATAGTGGATGATACAACACCTTACCCGACATTGCTTGGTCTAGATTAGGCATTTGAAAACCACGCCATAATCAATTTGAAGACCAGGAAAATGACATTTGAGTCAGGAGAATACAGGGTCATCGTGCCATTAGACCCATCAGAAGGGGAGAGGTTTGTAGAACCTACTTGCCTATACTTAGAGGAAATAGGCCAGTTGTATAGAAAAACTGCGCACGATGAGGATTACGTAAACCCAATTGACGATGGGATACTCAGTTGGTGGAGCATTACTTCATGTGCAACAGAGTCAAACATCGGTTTAGAGAACTGGAAACAAAGTCTACATGAAGTATCCATGAGAATATGTGCACGAATAGACCACGCATTAATATGGGTCGACACATAAATCAGGGAACCACCCAGTTTCCACGGAATGAATGATTTGGAAAGATTCTTGACACAGTATGAATATGCAATGTTAGAGAACTGGAGATTGCTAGCACTTGATATAGCACTCAAGGCCACACCTGCAAGATGGTGGGGTGTGCACAAGAAGACCATCACATATTGGTACCAATGTAAGAGGCTACTGCACATAAGGTTTGGCGCAGAACAAAAGAACAACAAACAGTAGAAGTATGAGGGACACGAGGCACCAACGGAACACTTGGAGGCATGTAGAACACTATGGAAAATGACACCCCTAGAGGAATGGCCTCATCACTTCAGACACACTCTAGAGGGCATACCAGCGAACTGGTATACAGACCAGGAGTTGCGCAAAGGAACTGCGACATGGAAGACATTGCAACAGAATTTTACCGTCACATTTTCATTCGAACATGAAAACCCCAACATAGATGAAACTCTAAAACATATAAGAGGAGTAATATTTATCAAAGAACCAAATATATAATTTATCACAGAAGAGCAACAAAGGAATAAATAGACAGTTAAGGAACTGCTGGCATGCTATCATGTGCAAGAGGAAGCACATGGAAGGTCCACCCTCAAAGGTGCACTCCTCAATAGCTTCCCTGCATAAAAATGGCTTTGGCTTGGCACATCTTCAGCATAAACCTACTCTGAATGTCCTACCATGGCTTCAAGAAGCCCTGGTTTATATAGATCTGAAGTTGGTTACCATATCCACACTTCCTCCCAAGATCTAGCCTCAAAAAGGGCCCAATATCTCCCAATAATGACCAAAATCTCTAAAAATAGGCCTAAAATCCATTAATCTTAACATATGGTATAAAAACCACTTTTACATATATTTTTTGGGTGCAACCCCCTATTTCTCGACCCCTGGTCATATGGGGTACCTGCATGTGGCCACAGGCTAATCCCTTGGTGCACTGTCCCCTTGGCTATCGGCCCTGGTCACACTTATAGCCATGTGCCCTAGGCCCAAAGGGTCCACGCGCGAATTGTTGGTTTATCCCTCCAACGATATAGCCCTCATACTAGCACCCCAGTCGACGGGCAAGCCCGACCAATCGGGTGCTAACTGTTTACCCACGCCAAGTTTGGAGGAGCCTGGGTCATATGGCGTTAGGTGGAAAGTATCATAAATCGTGGGATAATCTGTTACCAAAAGCGCCAACACAAAACATAGCCATTGCAAGTGGTATGGTTACATTGAATTGGACGTATGGTGGTTCATTCTAGGTAAAAAAGCTGCGGGTTGGGGCTAGACCCCAACTCTTTTCACCTCCACATTAACACAAATGCAAACTCAAATATAATCAGTGATGAATAAGGTTAAGACCCACCCAGTAGGTGGGCTGGTAGCCTGGCCTACGTGAAGAGTCTAGCGCCCATGGAGGTCCACGGTTCGAAACTCATTGAGTCCAAACAAAATTTTTCAATGAACTTAAGCCAACCAATGGGTGCCATGTGGCACCTCACCATTCATTGAAAAAAATGCCACTTGTTAACCATTGACTGGTCCAGCTGTCTGCCTCTTCCATGTGTCTTATCCAATTGTACTCTTCCACATGTAGTATGATCATGCCACATCATCTGTATGGATGTGCCACGTGTCACCACTACAAGGGTGACATGTGTCACTCCTTGATTGGTCCACCTGTACCTGCCTGACACATCATCAATCCATACGCCCAGTCACCTAGCCATGTGTCACCTCCATATACTACCTCATTAGCACCAAATGTGCCTGCCATGTCAGCTATAAGGCTGTACAACCTATATATTCAGCTTCCACGTGGCACTGTACGGACTGTACAATCATCATTTTTTTGCCTATTTGGCAAAATGAACAGATTGTGATATCGGGAGCATATGATGTCCGTTTGAGCCTATTCAAGTTGTGTTGGGTTTGTATTGATGAGGCCTACACACACATACGTTTTGAATCCATTCTAAGAAATTTGTTTTTTTAGGCCTTTCTGAGCCCCATCAAGCTCCTGGATCCAATTCAGGATCAATTCCACTCCTAAATCCATATTAGTGGTATCAGAGCGATCTTCTCTTCATTTATTTTTCTTTGTGCATGTCCCTAATAAGATCTGGGTATAATAAGTTGGGAATCGAACCAATCAAGTGGTTGCAAGATCGACCACGTCGAGCCTGACAACAACCCATGGGGGACAGAAGAAAGATGNTCCTTTTAAAATATTTCTCGAGGAAACCCTCATGAGAAAAAGGTACAAAATTATGGAAAAATTTACATAGATCCTTCGACGACTGCCCACAAGAGAAGCATCTTCATCAAGTGGCCATGCAACCCTATTCAAGGTACAGTTAAATTTTGATATTCCATTATTTGAAGGAATGATAGATGAGGATGCTGTAGATAAATTGTTGAATCTGCTCGAAGGGTATTTTTCGGTCCACAATTTTTTTGATAGGGAAAATATTACTTTTTCACTCCTTAAGGCCATCCTCCATGTTAAGGACTGGTGGGATACTTGCTCTGAGCAAAGGGCCATAGAGGAATCTACAATATTTGTGGTTGACCCTACATGGGATTCCTTCCAAGATGCCATTAAAGAACAATACTACCCCATTGGAAGCTATGAAGACCAGTACACCTGATGGACCACCCCACGTCAAGAAAGGGACCAGACAATACCATATTTCACCAATATTTTCCATACCCTACGCACCAAAATGGGTATCAAAGACTCTGAGCCACATCTGGTGCTCAAATACCATGACTGTTTGCATAGATACATTAAAAAATAAATGGAGTTTCTGGACATCGCCTCATTGGTTACGACTTATAGATATGCTGTCAAGATTGAGCAGAAATTTAAGCAGAAGAGGTGAGAGTTTGGATCTACAAACTCCTCACAGTTGAAGAAGAGAAAAGACGACCCAACCCACATGGTAAGGGATAGATCAAATATGGCCACTCTCAGGAAAACCAATCCAAGCCACAACACAAGAAGGGAAATGAAAAGATGAAAAAGGACATGAAAAAATGGTGTGAATATGATAAAATCCCTTGGCACAACATTGAAGAATGCCGCTCCACGTAGTCACTTGTGGCCGAGCTGAAGGCGTCCATGTTTGAGGTTGATTCTGAGTTTGAATCAAATCTAGAAGGAGGGAAGAATATTATCGATGCTGAACCCAGTGCCACTGTCATCACCACCAAAGTCTAGCCAAGTGAACCAGAAGAACCAGAGGAAGGGGAACACCTTTTTCACTCACATATGTGGGTAAAGGGGGCTCCACTTCATTTCATTTCCGATAGCGGCAGTTAGAAGAATCTGATCTCAATAGAGGTCATCATGAAATTGGATCTGCTGACAACACCACACCCGCAACCCTACACCATCGACTAACTTCGCCAAGGAAGAGATCTTCATGTTAGCCAAGAGTGTTGTCTGCACTATGAGGTCAAGCATTTCAAAGACGAATTATTGTGTGATATTTCTCCCCTTAAAGTTTGTGATGTTCTTTTAGGACAACCATATTTTTGGAAGCATCATGCTGTGTATGAGTTTGGACCCCGTAGTCTTAATATTACTTTGGGTAGACAATTGTACAAGATACCAGAGGTAGCGCTGCCTACCATTACTTCTTTAATCTCTGCTAAGTAATGCAGTAAGGTCATTTCGTAGACCGGGAAGTTCGTCTTCTTTGTGATTCATGCTCAGAGTAAGAAGAAAGTCTCCGCCACATCCGTAGCCTCTACACAGAGCCCCTCTTTGCAATAGAAGAAAGTGGACGAGATCATGGAAGAGTACAAAGACATCTTCTCCCCACCCACCGAGGTACTGACACACTGCCAAGTAAATCATCCAATTGATCGGACCCCCGGTGCACATCTACCGAATGGATCAGTCTATCATCACTCGCTGATGGAAAATGAAGAAATCAAGTGTCAGATCAAGAGCTTCTTCAAAAGGGGCACATTAGGCTCAACTCCTCCCCTTTTGGAAGCCCGATTGTACTGGTTCAGAAGAAGGATGAGATTTGGTGACTCTGCATTGATTACAGAGCATTAAACAAAATCGCCATCAGGAACCAGTACCCAATTCCTAAGATTGACGACCTTCTTGAACAACTCAAGGGGGAAAATTTCTTCAACAAGATTGGCCTAAAGTCTGGCTACCACCAAGTTCCCATCGGACCAATTGATGTATGGAAGACAACTTTCAAATATATAGGTCTCTTCGAATGGCTGGTCATGCCCTTTGGCTTAACAAATGCACCATCTACTTTCACGAGGTTGATGGATGATGTATTGAGACCCTTCACAACCCCTTTTGTGGTGGTATATTTGGATGACATCCTCATCTTCAACAGAACTTGGGAGGAGCACATGTGGCATATTCAACATGTTTTGAGCACTCTTCGACAGAAAAGGCTATATGCCAACTTGGAAAAATGCTCTTTTGGCATGAACATGGTCCAATACTTGGGATACATTGTTGATGAGCATGGAGTACATGTTGATCCAAGTAAGATCCAAGTCATTTGTGACCGGCCAACACCGACCACACTAACCAAGCTTCAGAGCTTTTTGGAACTAGCCAGCTTCTACCGACGGTTCGTGTCAGGTTTCTCCCATATTGCATGGAACCTCAACCAAGTGACCAAGGGAGGTGGGAGGGAAAATTTCATTTGGGTGAAGGAACAACAACGTGCATTCGATGATCTGAAACATCAATTATGCTCAACTCCAGTACTCTCCTTTCCCTCTCTGTAAAAACTGTTTGAGATTGAGATTGATGCATCTGACTATGCTGTAGGAACATTTATCACTCATCATGGTCATCCGGTGGAATATCATAGTGAGACACTGCCAGATACTATTCATAAATCCCCACCTATGACAAGGAAATGTATTCCATTGTACAAGATTGTCATTAATGGAAAAATTACATTCTGGGAAAAGAGATGATCATCCACACTGATCACAAGCCTCTACAGTTCATACAAACACAGAGAAAATTGAAGAATGACCACCATCAGAAGTGGTCCACCTACCTGCAATACTTCCATCTCAACATCAAGTATAAGACACATAGCTCAAATCATGTCACTGACTGCCTCAGTCAAAATCCTGTGGCTACACTCACCACTGTGCTCCATTCCTATGCACATGAGGCATCTGAGTGGCCCCGACTTTATCAGCAAGATCTAGACTTCACCACCGCCTATCAGATCTTGGGTACATGCCTGACTGTTACCTATTTTCACATTTAGGACATAATTTTATGGCATCTGGGCCATCTCTGTGTTCCTGCAAGTGAGCGTGCAAAGATGATTTGGGAATGTTGGCAAAATATTTAATAGATAGCGAATGGAAAAATATTTAATAGACAACGAATGGAAAATATTTAACAGACATTGAATGCTTGTCATTGATGGAAAGTAGCATGAGTACAGGAAGTTTTTAACAGACATGAAAACAGAAGGTAAGTTCAGGAAGATCGAATGACCGAAGGCAACGCAATCAGGCAAACAGAAAATAAGTTCAGGAAGCACAAATGATCGAAGGCAACGCAACTAGGCAAATAGAAGATAAGTTCAGGCTGATCAAATAATTGAAGGCCCATAAAAATCCTGAAACATTTTTGATCGTTGGATCAAGAAGAACCCGCACGTCCTTTAAGGAACAAGGAGAAGTGGGTGTAATCGCGATAAGAAAAATCGTGACTTAATCTGAGCCGTTAGATCAAGGTTGAATCTAGACCGTTGATTCCAGTCCATGTCGGGGTTTCGAGGATCGCGTGTTGGAGATGTCAAAGAAACGATGCAACAAGAATGCCGATTTCGCGATATGTGAAATTGTGATTCAATTACAACCGTTGAAATCAAGCTCAGATCTAAACCGTTGATCTAACTCCATGTCAGAATTTCGGGGATCGAGAGATGGAGATGTCAAAGTATATTAACATCAGGAATCCCAATTTCACGATATGCAAAATCGCGACTTGATCGTAGCCGTTGCGTCAAGATTGAATCTGGACCGCTGATTACAGCCCGTGTCGAATTTTATGGATCGAGTGTTGAACATGTCAAAGGTTATTAACATCAGGAATCCCGATTTCGTGATATGCGAAATCACAACTTGATCGCAGCCATTGAGTCAAGATTGAATCTCGACCGTTGACCCAACTCCTTATCGGAGTTTCAAGAATCGTGACATGGAGAGGAAAAAGAAACGATGCAACATGAATTACGAAATCGCGATATGCAAAATCGCGATGTAATTGCAACCGTCAGATCAAGATATGATCTGGATCGTTGATTCGACTTCTTTATGGAATTTCATGGATCGGGATTTGTAAG
>JASDQU010947893.1:0-12366 GCA_032191745.1 Picea mariana
TATTTGTAATTATACCTCCTAGTCTCCTATATATACCAAGGAGACATTTTCATTTTGAATCACCTTGTACTTAAACATTTAAGTGGGATAAAAGGAGGTTGCCCCCTCGAAGAGGCTTATTATTTGAAATTATCTCTTTTTCAAGGCGTTGAGTACTTTTCTTGAGGTTTTTATATGCTATATTGATGTTTGGTTCTTAACATTTCCCTCATTCATTCTCTTTCAGTTTACCTGATACGCCTTCCTTTCAAAATAAAATACAAACCTTTATAAAATACCATTGCAATAACTTGATGATGCCCTAGCTTTCCCTTTAGCATTCAAGTGCAACTTTAGGGACTAACATCTTTTGGTGTCGTTGTCAGGGACAGAGGAACGAAGAATTTATCCCTGGGAAGAACGACATGATCATCTCTAGCTCCTCATGGTGAACATGGGTTAGACACAATTTATGAATGCATCATTCACCTGTCGTCTCCACTATTGATTCCATTGGTTTCAAGATGAAGGACTCGGCTGTCGATTCAGTTGTTGCATCACTCAAGATGGCAGAATTATTGGTAAATCGTGTTTTCCTTGAAGAAGATATGCAATGGATAGTTGCGTTCAGATACTATACATATTTTTAAGACTTGAAAGAATGGATTGGTACATTATCTAAAGATGAATACGATGACATGGTTTCTTCAGCCTCATCTTTTGATTCAAACTTCTGCAAAAAATGTCAATTTTTTTGTTTAGAGTTACAACTCAAGTATCTTCAATTTTATATGAAATCATATGAAATTTTTTCCACTAAGAAAAAGTTCCATGATTCTATCTATCAGAATATTACTTGTGAATATTATTATGAGAAAAAAACATGGATAAATTTTCCATGATGGAAAAACTGTAGATGCATTTGTCATTGATCCAAATGTTTCTCGCAGCTTTGGTTATAATACAATTGTTGTTCCAAAAATTATTAGAAATCAACCTATCTGTAATAAATATCTTGATGATGACAAGGAACAGTTCACAGAAGAACAAACATAACTCCTTAGTAGTGAGCCCACGTATGATATTTTTGAATCTAAGTCACAGGAGGACCAGTTGAGCCTTTTTTCTTTCTCACCAAAAGATGACCAGCAAATTGCAGAGATCATCGAGCCCCTAGTTGTCGGTCTTGAACCAGAAGTTGAAATGAGCAACCATGGAGCAGTGAGAGTTGAAAACACACAAAAGAAACCAATTCCTTTTGAACAAAAAGATGAGATAGTTGTACTTGATTTCTATGATCCAATGGCATCTTATTTAGACAATTTTCTCATCTCAAAACTGATATTTACAAGTTGTAAGTGTGAGTTTTTATATTATTGTTTTTCATGCTTTTCAGTCTTGTGTTTGATCAAAGATGGAAGACAATTTCGATTGATTGATCAAAAAATTGAATGGTTACAGTGGAAGTTTTATTTCACCTAAAATAAATTTGGTGTAGTTGTGTAGAGTAGGACATACACATAAATAATCTCCTGGATCGAGCATTTGGTTGTCAAATTATTTTCAGTTTGCAATTTTCAGAAATTGTGGTTTTTAGATTGAGCTAGTGTGTAGTAGATTAATAAGTTGACTTCATAGCCCAAGGGAGACACTGGTATAAATCTTTTTCGGTTTGCAGCATGGTTGTTTTCAGTATTTTTCAGTTTGCAGAGATAGTCTTGTATTTTAGATTGGTTTTTCAGCATGTTGATTTCAGTTGAATAGTTGAAGTGGATAGAAATAAGGAACATGGTATGCTTGTTCTTGATGCCTCGCAAGGAGGGAACCATCCCCAGATGGAGCCAATGTTAGTATGTAAAGCTACATGACTGCACCTTGTTGCAAGAATGGTGTCATTCTTGTAGCACATAAAAAAACATCTTTCCTACCAGCACCAGTCTTGTGGGTATGCTATCCTATGCATTATTGTTTTAGATTTCTCATTATCCCACAAAAAATTGTTAGTCAAAATGCTTGATAAAAAGAATATTAGGATTTTGATCAACTGGCCCAATCTCTAAGTTTAAGGCTAACATAAAGGGTCGAATCCAAAATTGCAATCCTAAGTGTAAAGCAACAGGAACCAATCTTTAGCTCAAGTCACAATGCAACAATCAACAGTATCAAACACTAAGGAATGACATCCAAGTTTTTATATTTTCATTTAAAAAAATAGTGGGCCTAGCAATAGACTTCTATGTTTAATCATGCAACCGATAGATCTTGAATATTGTAAGATTTTAGAAAAAAATGTTGGATTTTGGTCACCTATCCAACCTTCAACTCACAGTCTAAGTCATCGATATGTGCCACCAATAACCACCAAGTTTCGATCCTGAGTTCCATGAGAAGCAACACCCACAACAAAGTATGGACAATACATACTAAGTGCCAAGTGTGGACACAGGAAGGAGCTTGAGACTTGGTTTATTTTCCCATGGAGTGTCAAGGAGCCAAAAGATCATGCACTAGGCGTCAATAAAGCATGCAACCGACAGTGTATGTAAAAAATTACAAAAACATTCTCCCCTAGAAGTATGGGATATGGCATCTCATTGAAAAATTTAATGATTCAGCAAGGGCATTGGTTTTTGTGGATGTTGTGATTACAGAGCTTCTTTCTCAGTTGTCAAGTCTTGAACTTTCACAGCCTATATTGTTGAAATTGAAATCCATCACATCTATAAGTTTTTCAAGCTCTGCAATAGTAACTCAAGTTTTTCATGGCTTTCGGCAAGTGATATATGGGTTTTTCTTTCAAGCATATGTAAAAGTGAAGGGGAAAGTGAGAAATCCATGGAACTTGTGACTCATGTCTATCTATTGAGGTGCTTTCAAGGTGAAAAAATAGGGGTGTTAATGTGGAGGATATAATGTCATTATCTCTTGATATTTGGAGTTTCGTGCAAAAAAATTCAACATGTAATGTTTGCCCTCTTGTGTAGCTTCTTGAGGCAACTATGGCAGTTATGCAAGTATCAGTTCAATATTGTGGAGAGGAGATGTAGAAGATAGTTTTAGTAAAATCTCTTGACATACATCCAATAAGGCTCAAAACTGGTCTAATGGCACATCAGTTGCTTCTAGTCCACATCATGTTATTGGGAATGCTTCTTTAAACTCAATTCATAGACCTAAACAAGATGAATGGAAAATTTATCTTTTTGCCTCGGTAATTATATCAATTCGACCAAAGATTGTCCTTCATAACAAGAAGCAAATATTGGAAATGCTCATCAGTACACTGCTTGGCAAGGGAGAATGTATGATCGAAGATGTTGCAACTCAGGATTTGGGTTCTATGATCAACAAATGTCCATTTGAAGTTGATTGTGCCACATTGGGGGTTATTACTCTAGATCAGACTATCCATTCAGTTTTAGAAGAGTGCCTGTTAAAAATTGCAGGAAATATTGTGCCACGAGACCCATCAAAAATGACTAACAACAATACATGAGGTGTTAATCTTGGAGACCTTCATGATGGCATTCGAGTACATACCCAAGTAGTGATTGCATTGGCATGGGATCTTGGTCAAAATATTATTTCCAGAGCATGTGGTAGTAGATTTTTTGCAATTCCCGTCACATTTCAGGAAGGGAATTTTGGGCTCCATTTCCGATCAAACGATAAATCATATTCCAAAACCGGTCGAAACTCACCTCCCAAATAGACCCATTTACCTTGTACGCAAGCAGTTTTTGGAATTTCTCAACGATTTGGGAGAAAATCGCATCTGATCAGGACTAAATTTTTCAGAACATTGTTTTCACATGCCCAGTAAAGTCAAACAAACAAATCCATATTAGAAACACAAGCATCAACAGAATGGATATTATTTCTAGATTTTTAGGCAGCATTCGAACTTGCAATAATATAGGTGGCAGAATTCAAGGGGGAAGCTCCAGGTTTTGATGCAAAATTTTGGTTTCCAAGAAGATTACAGGTGAAAAAGAAACTGTCAAGAAGCCTCCATAATACATAATTTGAAGGCATTCGACCTCATTTGTCTCATATTTTTTGCAAAGAGATCATAGATTTGTTTTTAGTTATGATGTTTTCCTAGGAAATCGTATAATATGTTAATTATACTCTGTTATTTAAGGATCTAGGAACCCCAGTGAGAGAGGTAAGGGGGGAAGGCCCGTGAGGGTACAGGAGAGATCTGAGAGATGTAACAAACATGTGTGAGTGATGAGAAGCCAGAGGGAAATTTTTACTTTTGTAATCACTTCTGACATTAAGGATTCATGACAATTGCTTTATCAGATTGTAAATTTATTTGTTTTACACTTTGTAGTTTCATCTTGCTTGAATAAATTGTAGACATTGAGAATCAATGGTTGCCCATGGATAATAGATTCTCGAGCGGTAAATATTTTATTGTGACTGCCTATTATTTTTGTGTTTTGTTTCAAGTACCCTTCCCATCCATTTTGCAGAGAGAGTATTTGCTTGATGGGCGTTCTACTTTTTGTTATATTCCCTATTCTTCTATCCTTCATCATATAAATTTTTATTTGATATGTAATTGGATTGCCTTCGATCAATAGGGTGTTTACTTGAATCCATGCCCAATGGTGTATCATTGATCTGCAGTTAGCTTGTTTCCCTCATTCATTCTCTTTCAGTTTACCTGATCCACCTTCCTTTAAAAATCCAATACAAACCTTTATAAAATACCATTGCAATAACTGGATGATGCTCTAGTTTTCCCTTTAGCAATCAAATGCAACTTTAGGGACTAACACTCAGTAGAAAAGTTTAATAGCGTGATCGAATATACAGAACATGAAGTGGAGAATTGGCTCGTAAATTATGTCAATAAAAATGAAGACATCAAAGACACTTTACACCAAATCTCAATTGATCATGAAAGTACATTGTTTAACATTAAAGTCTTAAAATAAATAATTGTTTCTCCTATGAAAGATTATATCAAAAATTGGTTAAAGCAAGCTTTGATCAAGATAACTGAATAAGTTCAAACAGAAGTGGTTAGTACTGGTCATGAAACTGCAACAAAGGAGACTACAAAATTCCCATTAGCATCCATATAATAAGAGAACACCATCACAGTGAGTAATACAGATCACATTCTTCCCAATTTTGTTCTCTTCCTGTTCAAAAATCATCTAGTTTTGTTTAACTTGTCCTAAGAAAAACATAATTGATTTTATGATCCTTTTTGTTTGTCTTCCTTTCAGATTCAGCTCTGTTCCTATCTTTATTTTTCGATCCATGAGAGCCCAATCCGAGTCCAACTTTGGATGAATGCATTTATTTTTCTAAGACTATCAAAGACTATATTATTTTTTGAAAAAATCTCGGAGAACTACTTTGGGTATAAAATTTAATAATATATTTTGAACTCTGAGTTTTGAGCATTAGATATTTAAGGTTTTCCTATTATATTCTATTTTGTTTTCAATGAAAAGACAATTTTAAAGTTCTCTCATATGTGGGCCTTTATCTTTCCTTCCTTGAATGTGATCAAAAATAATTGAATTATGTAATGGATACGATATTTATGTTAGATTTTCCATAATTATTATTTCTGTATAATATTTTTGCAAATATTATATTTTATGAGTGAATATCCCTAGTCCTTTTCTCAGTAATTCTTTAATGCATGTATATTATTTTCAGTCAGCAACATTTGTATATATTTAATTCATAAATATCTGGAGTTTGTTATTTAACACTCTCATATTTTTTCATGTTATCATTCCAAGATCTTTAAATATAAATCTTTAAAGAATTACAGAGGATTACCACCTCTATAAAAATGCAAGGGGATTAATATCCTCATGATATTGTTGTTTGGACCTGAATAGATCTAAACTTCGACAGTTACTTAAATGTTTCTACTTTTTTTTTTAAGGTTATTTTTGTTGGATGAATAGATCATTTATATGTATCTTTTATAGAATGACTTTAGTAAATCTAATGGATTAATGATAGATGGAATATGGGACAATCTGAATTTTTTCCACCAAATTCTATTTAGCCTGAGGTGGTGTGCAAATCCAAAATTGTTTTTAGGAACCACTTGCCAAGTATTGATTAAAAAAAACCATGGAGCTTCTTTAATGGAGATATTCAAGAAGTACCAAGTATATCTAATGTTGGAGAAATCCTTTACATTCACACTTCACATTATTTTCTATTACGATATGCAATCGGACAAGGGACTAACAATCGTGCAGAATTCTATGTTCTTTGGCTTCTACTTAAAACAACCCATGACAAAGGGTTAAAACAACTTCAATTTCTAGGAGATTCAAAGCTCATTATTTAATTGACCAAATAACATTGCAACAATGAAAATATAGATATGATACTTACTATGAAGGTACAAGAGGTAAAAGATAAATTTCATGTATCTTCTTTACTCATGTATTTTGAGAATTCAACAAACAAGTGGATAAATTATATAATAATGTTTTACTTGTGTAGAAGGGTACCTTAACTAAAGATATTTCAAGGGAGTCACTCTTATTTTAACTACATAACAACCCTATATTAATTATGAGCCAGTTTGAACTTGTATGGGAGTAATAAGCTTATAAAAGTAATGGTGAGTTGTGCAGGTCTAGAATTTTTTGTTATGGTTATAATTTTGAGGGTGGTGGATATGTTGATGTAAGTTGGAGATGGAAGAATGTAAATAATTAACAATAATAGATACAACAAATATTGTTGAGGAATTTTGAATAAATTTTATGTTGGAGTCCATTTTAGACTGTTTATGGATATTTGATTTTAAACTTTGAAAATCAATATAATGTTTTTTATCATTTAAAAAAAATCTTGTTTTTTATAAAAAAAAATAATAAATATTGAAGAGAAGAGGAATCAAGAAATAGATTCCATAGGTTATCAATTGATTGATTGCAATCTAAACCCTATATCCATAAGAATGATACTATACTTATTTTCAAGAAGGTACCCTAATTGAATGAATGTTGAGAAACAACATACCTAGTCTTTTCAAGACATGAGTCACAGGGCTCAACCATTTTCAATATTGAAGTTTAAAATTTGTCAAATCCGAGGGCATGGTAAACAAAATCATTCAAATTTAGCATTTTAATTCAGATCAATCCATTGAATCTCATTTCCATTAAAATAGCATTTAAATTTCCTTTAAATTTGTTCATTGTAAAGAAAATTTGGTTGGAAAAAAATGTACCATTGATGTTTATAATATACCTTCTGAAAGAAACCAAGCCACAACTATGCTCCACGATGGTTGCAACTAGTTCTCTAAAATGTATTCCAGACTAGTTGCAGCTTGTCGAAAGGATTTTCAGATGGCCTTTAACTGGTAAATGGAATTTCATTGGTCTACAAATTTCACCTTTTAATCATCAATAAATAAATAAAAGTGGGATCTTGAGCTTGTTAATCCTTTCAATCAAGAAAACAATAATTATATCAGTCGTGTGAAGCTTCTCAGTTTCACCATTTTATGATATAGCTTCACACTTTTGTAACATATATTTTACAAACTAGACATATATCATCATGTGTTAGTGTGTGTTAGTGATGGCCTTGTTTTTTTAAGATATACCTTACCTCTTCATGCCATTCCCTCTTACTGTATTTATATTTTTACAAATCACTTTCAATGGTTACAAGCCCTTTGTATTAACTACGCAATTGATCTTTTCCCAAAAGAACAACTTTGTAAGTATGCCTTGGTATAGATGTCCTTGTCAAATCCTTTACCAGATGTCTTTATGTTTCCCAGTTTACTCTCGAGTTAAAAGTAATTTGATTGGACTGCTAGAGAATGAAGAATCAAATACAATATAACCACTTTAAACATAATTAGTACACTCATGATCACATATTTGAAGTTTGTATTTGTACATACAAATTCATCATGTCCTGTAATAGAATACTATGGAATGAGAAAATTATGCATAATGACACTTAAATCCATTAAAGATGCAAAGCATTTAAATGTTGACTCAAAAATGTGTTGAATATGTAAAATAATAAGAAGTCCCAAAGGGATACATGCATTTTCTTTCAAAGCAAGTTAAGGACAACATACTTTATCCCCCTTTCTCGAATATTCGGGAGAATGATAATAAAAAGAGATGGCCCCTTTTTTGCTATGTAACAAATACTTAAGATATCACAATACATCAAAGTATAGACCATGTACACCAAATGTGAACATGGAGCACAACTCCAATATATATAAGAGAGATGAGTTACATGATAACTCCTTAAAGAATATGAGAATCTCCTCCAAATATCCCAATACATTCATACATCCAAATCACATCTTCCTCAATAATGACTACATGATTTATATGTTTATTTATGTACACATTGCACATGTGGTCCCTTTATAAAGCTGACCATTCTTACATATACATTTCCTCCAAATACCCCAATACATTCATCCATCTAAATAATATATTCATCAATAATGACTACATGATCTCTATATATACTTATTCACACATTGCATATGTGGCCTCTTTATTAGGACAACCACTATTACATATACATTTAACCCCATATATTCCCCCCTGGGATCATATCAGAATTATAATCTAAAATTTTTACCATAGATACTTCATTATGCCTCCTCAAGCCCCCAAAACTTTCGTTACCTGAAACTTTCCAAGAAAAAAAAATAACAAAAATGCTAAGATGGCTCGTTTGAAGGAGCCAAACCCAAGGATCGTATGCTCTTATACCGAATTTTATGTACCAAAACCTTAAAATATCATAAGAAACCAAATTACACACCATGTACACAAACTGTGAGAGTGGAGCATAATTCCTTAAAGAGTAGAAGAACCTCCTCCAAATACCCCAATACATTCATATCCAAATCGCATCATCCCCTCAATAATGACTATATAATCTCTATATATACATATTCACACATTTCACATGTAGCCCCTTTATTAGGCCAACCACTATTACATATACATTTACCCCATTACATATACATTTGACCCCATAATATCTTGTGTTAAAGATGTGACTAAGAGAAGAGCACTCGTTTTTTTGTATCTTGTGCATCTTCATTTGTACTTTATATTTCTTGTCTTGGAGTTGCTAGGGTTTCTTAGAGATTTTGGAACATATTGAATACTAGGGTTAGGGTTTCATCCCTTGGAGACTTGGAGATTAGGATTTTAGAATGAAACCCTAGGTTGTAGTTGTTGAAGTGAAGAAGAAGAGACATATTACCTTAAAGGATATGCTTGTGTGATACTTCTTGTTGGAGCTATTTGGTGTGAGCTAGGGTTTTCTTGGTTTTCCCTAGATAAATTTTTGGAGAGTTAAAGGGTTGTACTAGCCTTGGGATGAAGCTATGGTATGTACATGAACTTCACCTATATACACATATATAAAGTTTTTTAGTTGTCCAAAATTGTCTTTATCGCAGATTTGATTTTCAAACATCTATTTCTTCATGGTTTTGTAATTTCTAGCACATGTATGTCTTGTTGATTTGGCATAAGTTAAGGTTGAACTAGTGATTTATCATTAATATTGAAGAATATATGGTAGATTTGTTGATTCATTTACAATTTCCATAAAGTGAATATTAGAGTTATTTTATGTATGATAGATTGCCTAAAAGAGTTGAAATTTGTTGACATGTTTTGGTATTTTTTCTCTTAAATTGTTTAGAAGATTGGAGTGATTAAAAAGTAAAACATTGTCCATTATTGATGTTTTATTTATATTTAATAATATTTCTAAGGTTGAAAATTCATAGAGTTGAAATCTAAAAAATCTCTAAGAAAGACATGAAATTTTAGAGTTGCACTATTTATACTAGTGCAAAAAAATTCTACAAAGTTAGCAAACCAATTACAAATTTTGAAGTCAAGCATAACCAAAATCTTAGATTATTGTGAAAAATCATATGAAATGAGTAATCTACAATTGAAAATAAATGCCTATATTTCACAATCTCAAATTAAAGTTGTACATTTAAAAATAATGTCAATATAATTTTAAATTTAATAAATTTAATAGTGATAGAAACATTAAGTCATTTTACCTTAACTTTGAAAAGCATATATTTAACATTTTTTCATAATAAAAAGAAGGTAACAAGACATGACAATACAATGAAGTCATGTAGAATAGAAGACCTCATTAGTTGACTTTAACAACATTGACTTGGACATTGTATCAAATTTCACTACTTGAGGTGAACATAAGGCATAAGGTAAGAGACATGAAAATGGGAATTTGGAAAGGCAATTATAATATCTTAAAGAAAATAATCGAATCTAATAAAATAATTTTGTCAACTGAAATTAAAAAAAAATAGAAAAGAAACATAGAATTAAAAACTATTAAAATGATAAAAAAAAAAATATGAGAATAGAGTACAAGTTGTTGACAAAGTGACATCAAACGACCAAATTGAACCAAGGATGTTTTCAGATGCTATAATACAAACTGTGAATACATAAGTCTAGCTTAAAGTGAATCAGAAGAATACTAAACTCAAGATCAAAAAGAATTGGACAGCAAAGTACAATTTATATATACATAAAAATGAAGTTAAGAATTCATACCAAAACAAAGTTACCAAATTAACGAGAACCCTCTAGAGTTCTCGTTTTCTTGGATGTTGCATCTAGTGGTTGTTTTTACCCTGATTTACAAATATCGTGCCATCTACGGCACCCTTTTCCTTTTTTTTAAGGGGGGTTGGGGGTAATTAAAATTACAACATTTTGCAACCATGATCCTTAATGTTTCTAAAAAAATCCGTAAAATCAACCTTGGCATCGAAAAGTGGTGCTACCAGTAGCAACTCCTTTTTGTTTCCAAGGTAAAAATTAAAATTGGAAAAGTGGTGCTACGAGGAACATTCCTTTGTTTAGTTGTGAAAATTAGAACATGTTTGAAACCATGGTCTTAACAACTTGTACCATTCCAACCAAAATCTTAAAATCAACCCTTGAATCAAAAAAAGGTACGAACAACAACATCCTTTTTTATTTAGGACTTAAAATCCCAACATTTTTAAACCATTGTCTATAAAACTATAATTGTTGCAAACAAAATTGTCATACTTACACTTACTCCACCATCATTCTCTCCTTAAAATAATTTTTTTTAAAAACCCAAAAAATCTTAATTTTTTTAAAAAAGTTGTTCTTAAAACAATATAAGATGAACCAAAAAGAATCGAATCAAACACAAAAATTTTACAAAATTATTAAAAAAATTGTAGAAAATGATTTTTTTTTAAATAAAAAAAAATGAATAATAACACATTTTAAAAAAATAAAAAATAAAAACCTTAAAATATATATTATAAATTAAATGTATATTCAAAAATATAATAAAAAAAAACTTAAAACAAATTTTAAAACTTTATTTATAAAAAAAAAGACATTCACAAAAAAATAACATTAAAAAATAAAATTATAAAAAATAAAAAACAAATTTAAAAACATTGGATATAAAACCATCAATGATGAAATGAATAAGCTAATCAAGTTGGATCATGAACATAACAAAAGAGTCTTGAACCTCATAATATTTGGTATAAAATAACATCAAGACAAGAACACATTAATAATAAGTAAAAGAACTAAAAAATAAATCACAAAGTGAAACAACTTACATCATAGAAGCAAAGAGGCTTGGAAAATAATCGAACGTAAAAATTGGTTGATCTATGTCAAAGTAAGTTGTAATGGACATACATAAGGCATATTGAATAAATATCTAAGCTTAAAAAGATCAAGAATATTTATAAATGAAGACCTCATTCTAGAAGACCAAGCTAAATTAAGGAAGTTTAAAAAATACAAAAAGCAAGGAAAAAAGGAAAATGGGAAATAATTAGAAATTGAAAAGCTATTGTTAGGGATAAAAAACAAAATGATAATAATAAATAAGAATTTGGGACACAAAATAAAATTTTAAATTATTTCTAGTAATCTCTTGTTTTCTTAAGTTCGATAGATAATCATCATCATCATCATCAAAACTATATATATATATATATATCCCCTCAATATATCCCCTCCTAGTGCTAGAACATTTTTAACATTAAAAACATTGTATCATGAGAATGGACTATTCTCAAAATTGTTCCTCCCCTTTTTACCCTTTTCAAAGTGTGTTTTTCTAAAATAAGGTTTTTTCAATGTGTGTTTTAATCATTTCCTTTTTCTTTTGTTATGTTTTTAAATTTTTTTTTTTAAGGTAACCCTCTCCTTTTACCCTTTTCAAGGTATGTGTTTTTATAATCAAGTTTTTTCAATGTGTTTTTAAAATGTGTGTTTTAATCATTTCCTTTTTCTTTTGTTATGTTTTTAAATTTTTTATTTT
>JASDQU010947893.1:19259-45943 GCA_032191745.1 Picea mariana
GTATATTGCTTGGACGCACTTTGTGTCAGAGCTTCATGAACACTTTGACACTGACACCAACCATTTGGGCTATTTGAAAAAGTTGAAACAATCAGGAACAGTGGAAGACTTTATAGCTGCCTTTGAGCGTCTGGATTTTTGGACAAAGGGCATGTCTGATGCCTTTTTTCGAGAGTGTTTTATCAGTGGCCTCAAGGATGAGATCTGGGCCCATGTCCTCATGGCTCAGCCTCAGAGTTGGGTGGAGGCTACTAAAAGAGATAAAGAAGCACAACAAGTTGTACCTTCTCAAAACCGGGAACCATCCTTTATCCCACGCACTAAACTAGTAAATCCTACTACTCCCTCCGCTCCACTAAAGATCCAAAAATTGACCAGGGCTAAAATGGTTGAATGCCAACTCAAAGGCCTTTGTTATAATTGTGATGACAAATATTTCCCGGGCCACAAGTGTAAGGAACAAAATCTTTTTATGGCCATATCGGAGGATATTTTGGAAGAGGATGTTGAAACTCCCCTTGTGTCTGAGTCACCTAAAACCATTGACATAACCCCTCCTTCAGACCCTCTCGAAGTACAACCGATCATTTCCCTCAATGATCTCGCTGGCTTCTCCACTCCCCAAACCCTCAAGCTAATTGGTTACATCAAGCATAGGAAGTTCATCATTCTGGTTGATAGTGGAAGCACCCATAATTTTATTCATCATCACATTTCCCAAGAAACTCATTGCTACATCCATGTGGTCAATAATTTTCAAATCATGATTGTCAATGGTGGCTCCATGAAATGTGGAGGGCGTTGTGAAAATGTGTGTCTCCAAATTGGTGACTACCACCTGAAATCTCATATGTTTTCTATCGACATGGGTGGTCATGATATTGTGTTGGGTGCATACTGGCTAAGGACTTTGGGTCCCATTCTCATGGATTTTAAGGAATTAACCATGCAATTCGACCAGGAGGGCCACCAATATAAGTTCCCAAGGCATCACTGTCGGTTCACCTAAGATCATTAGTTCCCATCACATGGAAAAGCTGCTCAAAAAAGGTCATTCTAGTGTTATTGCCCAACTATATGCCATACAAGCAACAGATACATCCTCGGTGTCGCAAGACCCCCAAGCCATCCTTTCTAAACATCAAGTGGTCTTTTACACTCCCCATGGACTCCCTCCTTCTCGTGGTTTTCATGATCATTCCATTCCCCTTGTACCCGGAAGCCTTCCTCCCAATATCCGTTCGTATCATCACCCCTTTTCCCAAAAAAATGAAATTGAGAAAATGGTCCAGGAACTCCTTAATGCAAGCGTTATCCTCCCTAGTACTAGCCCCTACTCTTCTCCTGTGGTCATGGTCCTGGAGAAATAAGGTTCTTGGTGAATGTGTCCTGACTTCCGTTGCCTCAAACAAACTTACCATTAAAGACAAATTTCCCATTCCTATCATTGATGACCTCTTGGATGAATTGAGTGGCACCTAATTATTTACTAAACTTGATCTTCATTCAGGCTACCACCAGATATGTATGAAAGAGGCAGACATTCCCAAGACTTCCTTTAGAACTCATGAGGGCCACTATGAGTTTTTGGTCATGCCCTTTGGCTTGTGTAATGCCCCCTCCACCTTCCAAAGCCTCATGAATCATGCCTTCCATCCTTTTCTCTGTCATTTTGTCTTAGTTTTCTTTGATGATATCCTCATCTATAGCAAAACCTAGACAGACCATCTTGTTCATGTGGATCGAGTTCTTCATCTACTCTCTCAACACCAACTTTTCCTGAAACAGTCTAAATGTGTTTTTGGCACCTCAGAAGTCGAGTACTTGGGTCATCTGGTTGGCAAGGATGGTGTTAGGGTGGATCCTAAAAAGATTGAAGCTATGCAAGATTGGCCTCACCCAAAGACTCTCAAAATCTTGCGTGGATTTCTAGGCTTAACAGGTTATTATCGCAAGTTTGTTAAGAATTATGGAAAGATTGCAGCACCTCTCACTGCACTCCTAAAAAAGAACTCTTTCACTTGGACTCCATCTGTTGCTCAAGCTTTTCAAACCTTGAATATGGCCATGTGCACCACTCCAGTCCTGGCCCTTCCTAATTTCACAAAGACCTTGGACCCTTTCTTGTTGGATGGGTATTCCTTGGATCTTGATGTGTGTCACTTAGAGTTAGAGCACTTCACATGTGGGCCTATATATTGTTTAGTTAGGTTGTTTTTTGTGGACTAGGTCCACTTGTTATCACTAACCTCCCTCTCCTTTCATATAAATAAAGGGAGGCGAGAGAATTTTCATCATGTATAATTCATTATTGTTCACTCATGTAATCACATACTTGTGTTATAGATGTAAGGGCTAGAGAGAACTAGTCTCTTTGTACTCTCCTTAATTTTTATTTTCTCTCTTTGTCTTGAACACTTGGGCTCTTGGGGTTTGGGATAAACCCTAGAGAAACAAAGGGAGCACTTGATCTAGTAGTTCTTGTGAGAGATAAAGACTAGGGTTTTGTGGCATTTAAAAACCCCATTTGCTACTTGGAGTTCTTTATGTGGAGACGATAGATGAATATTATCATGTACACTTATGTGATGCAAGTGAAGGTGCCAAGGAGGAATTTCTAGTGTGTTATACTTACTTCTTTTGGATCTTTGGTGCAACAACTAGCATTGGGAGAGATTCCTAGCTAGGAGGAGTTGGTGGCTAGGGTTTTCTATTTTGGTGTATTCCCTAACTAGGGTTTGGAGATTGACTTGTACCATGTTGTATTGAATTGTGGCATGTACTTGTAGTTCATATTATATATATTTATGAAGTGTTCCATCTATCCAAACTTTGAGTACTTGCATATTTGAATTTCAATGTATGTTATTTTCATGATTGGATAGATTCTACTATTGGTTATGCATGCTAATTTGACATAACATTGAGTAGAATTTGTTAAGTGATTTAAAACAAATCTAGAAGCTTAAGGGGAATATTTACTATTGTTATGAGATATTGTAACAAGTCATTTTCAGATCTATAATTTGCTTGGGAAGAGTGCCAGAAGCGTAGAAATATTATTGCATTGAAGTACACTTTATTGATAGTTATTTTCTTGTGCTACCATGTGATTTGGGTCAAAGAGAAGAGAAGTATTTGATGTTGTAATTCAATATTTCAGGTTCTCCATTAAGTCTAAAATTTCACAAGGAATAGAATTAGGAAACCTCAAGTTTGAGGTGAAATTTTTGAATTTGAAATAAAATTCAAAGTCTCAAAATTTCAACATTTCTAAGGCGTACACATGTCAAGAGATGGATCCTCAAGTGGTGTTCTCTCCAAGCATAGGCTCCAAGGTTCAAGCTCTCCTCATCACAAATCTCCTCACTCTCTAAGGAAAGCATCCAATGCTCAAAAAATCATTCTCGACATATATTTCCCTTGTCCACCATCAACCTCAAATAATGTTCCCTCAACCCAAGCATCCTCAAATCAAGCACTCAACCTCCTAAGGCATGCCAAGTGGTCCCAACAATCCTAGGGCCAATTATCCTCCCTCCCAGTGCCAAGTGCTCCTCTTTGAAGGTAGATCCACCTCTCATGCAAGCAATACCACATAAGATAACCTCATCCTCGAGTGGTTCCTTACTCTAGCACCAAGTCCAAGGTCAAACAACCCTCCATAGAATTTTCTCCAAATGTCGTCAACCAAAAGTTCTAAGATACAACTAAGGGGATAGGGTTTCACCATTCACCACATATCACACGAAGGAACCACTAGCATGGTGTAAACACTTTCAAAGCAGCCTAAAAGATAAAAATATAGAGGTCAATATACTCATTATGAGGGATGAACATATGATTTGGATATATGAATGTATTGGGGTTATTTGGAGGAGGTTCTCCTATTAAATAAGTATTTATTGTATAACTCATATCTATTATCACTTTAGGAGTTCTACTCCATGCCTGTATCTAGCGTACATCAGATATTCTGGTTTTTTATGTGAGTTCAAGTATTTAGCGCATAACATTTGAAATCAGAGTGAACAATCCTTGGTTGTTCTCTTGTCATCAAGTCATATTACTATTTCCTCTTTAACTTTTTTTGGATCATTATAATTACGTGGAAAATTTAGGGTTGATAGAGGAAAGAGAGAAGTACATTGAGTTAAAATTTCAAAATATGAGTCTGTATATTAAAGAAATTGAGCATAAGAATATTAGGACAAGAAGATTGGCGGAAAAGACCTCGAACCATAATTCTCAACATTGTATTCATCATAATGATACAAATATATAATACAATAATGAAACCACCTCAATTTTTCTCACAACGACACCTCATCAGGAGATAAGGTAGGAGGGGGAACTATATGAATCTACAAACACACTTAGGATAACAACTATATCCTAGCATGTGAAATATACAAAGGTGGTATACTAAGACTTAATGATTGTATATGAGAAAGAGGCTAACATTCCCCCCCTCAATCATAATTCCAAACAACAATACCAACAAAACAGGTGCATAAGTTGGTATATCTCCATGTCTTCATGTTGAAACGCCTGAGCTGAGCCACAATGAAGAACTGCTTGAAAAACCGCCAAATTTGGATGCTGAGAAATCTGGAAAATCTCACTGTGTAATCATGTGAGCTAGAATGTCAATAATTTGTTCGCTGATGTGAAATCCAATATGATGAGAGAAAACAAAGAGAATTGAATCAGCTGCAATTCTTACACATCCCTGGAAATGCCTGACAACTCAATCAATGCCAAGCTACAATGCAAAAGGATCCATCTGTCCTCTGCTAGGTCCAATGACCATCTAGATGAACCAAATGTCCATATCATTGCTCTCAAAATCAGCATCCTTGTGTATGATTCGATATTTAACCATTATTCTTCCAAAGTCTATCATCTACAGACTGCAGTTGCCCATCTAGAAAATTTGATGCCCATCTCGCATATTTGTTATCGAAACTTTCATTCTGACAATAATATGTAGTTCCATCATTAATTCCCCCCTTTGTCAGCTGAAAGGAGAGACCACAAGTGGTTTCATGAACCATCATCATTGGAATTTTGAACTCCCCCACTTAAGGTGCATGAGATTTTCATCATTCTACTCCCCCCTTATATGCTCAAGAGAGTACCATACTTGTTCCATTTGAGTACAACACAAAGTGGGAATGCGGAAACAACCACGTGTTATCTCATCTCGTGATGGCCATGCTTGAAAGCTACACCAGAAGGGGACCACTTATGTGAGGTACAAAAATGTTATGTGATACAAGATTGGTCTTTACTTGAGATTGAATTCTTCGATAAGACTTATATAATCGCTTCGTTGTTGATGACCATTTCCAAGGATCAATCCACTCATAGTGAATCCTCAATCTTGCATGTTTCTTCAATGTTGAACATCTGTCTGAAGAATGGTTATGCTTGTCACAATGCTGGAAAGGATGGAGATCAAAACACTGATTCTCCATGTGACCAACTTGATTACAATGTTGGCACCTATCATTCTGGTGTTGAACTTGAATAGGTGAAGTTGAAGCTTCTTGAAGGAATCCAACACTTTGGAATTTGATTGGTCTAGAATAATCAGGAATATGAAAGGTAACTTCCTTTTCATATCCTAGTCCTGATATATTCTTGTTGTAAATGATTTATTCCCAAGGTTTGATGATGGGCTTGGAAAGAGAATTTTGTACTTGATGGCATGCTTCACATTTACTTTTACTTATACTTGTTGTGTCACTTTGTGCTTTGGCATCTTCTGCTTTTGATTCATCTTCATTGCAAGCTGCTTCTAAATTTGGCTTGTTGAGGTTCTCGTTCACTGACTGTTGATCATCATTATCATCATCATCATTATAGAGAGGGTTGTGCTGAACAAAAACTAGTTCAGAATACTTCATTGGTTGTTGATTTTTGAGATTAGTCAACTCATCATTCAATAGTTGGGATAGAGATTGAAGAAGTTTAACTTTAGCTTGTGTCACTTGCAAATAAATTAGCACTGATTGAAGAGTTATTTTGTTCAATATCATTGTGTTGTCTTCAGTGGTGTTTATTAGAGTGTTCAGTGACTCTAATAATTCACGACTTCGCTCCATTTGAACACGCTCGCTTGAACTTTTCTTGCTTTATTCCAAGAAGTTGAGGATGTCAGTTACCACCGAAAATCCATCCAAACTTGTGATGTTTACAATGATTTGAGTTAAACTACTCAATCTTGTCAATTTCGACTCAAAATTACAATGAATCTTGGGTGTCAGGCTCAACCGAGAATGCACCCAATTACAAATAAATTCAACTTGATTTGATTGGACACTTACAAAATAATTATAGTTGATCTTGATTACTTACAAAAAAATAGTAGTTGCAAGTATACAATAAATGTCAATTTCAAAGTTGAGTTGATTTTCAAATTTAATGATTCTTTGAGTCCTTGATTATAAGCTTGATGTGTCCAATGTTGATGTGATTGCCAATTTGATATCTTTGTTGATTCTTAATTGAGAGATTTGATTGTGCTTGAATGTATGTGTTTCATTGGCATTAATTGTGTGTTTATTTCATTAACATTATTTGTACTCCATGTATGAGGGATAAGACAACCATACTAGTTCATAAGACAACCATTAAAAAATTACAAGCACACACTACACAAGGTGTACCTAAGATCCCCTTATTCAATTTCGGGCGGATCTAGGACACAGAGAAAAAGACTTCAATTTTATTATGAGTATCGCTCTTACAATAAAAATGCTCAAATATATTTTGAATCTATCTTGGTCTTCATCAACAATATAAAATTTCAATATCTCACAGGGATTAAGCTTCTCTCCTAAACTATGGATCTTCAAGTACATGAATACCATAGATAAATCCTCTTATCATTCCACTTTCATAAAGTCATTTCACTCTACTTTCATAAAGTTACATAGATATAAAGTAATATTTTTATCATAATATTTTATACTCTTTAAAAACTTTAAAGATTCAAATCCATATAAAGCCTCCATGAAAAATTCATCACAACACACTATGAAGAGTTGAAAAAACGGGCATTTAGGTCCTTTTTAATTGGTTTGGAATGGTCTTTAAAAAAAATTCTGTACTTTGAGAATTATGTGCAATATTTGGCACCTTATACTTCAACTGAACGCATTGAATCCCGCAAAATACTACATGGGATATTAAATCGCATGGGAGGCTAGATCGTTGGCATATTTTAGTGTGGCATATCGCTGGATGGCAGATTTCTTTGTCATAGATATCCAAATGGCGTATCTCTATTTGGCGTATCTAGAGGTGTGGTCTTCCTCTCTGCAAATAGGTGTTTGGTGAGATCTCTGGACCAATTTCTCTGCCCCAGTCAAAATCTATGTGCTTTATTCACCAAAATCCCACTCGATTTTACTCACGCGGTCATTACAGGTCTTTGTAAAAAAAATGGAATCAAAATTTCTTACTAGAGGAATCCAAGACAGGTTTGAATACCTCGAAAATATGTGATTTCAATGCCTATAACAGGGTCTAGTGATATTATCGTTGGCGTGATCTGTTATTCTCCTTTTTCAGATTCGTCCAAATCCTCGTGTTGCTTAAATATGCAGAGGCAACATTGCAAAAACCCTTTGTTATAGTCAATTTATTGCAAGAAGAGGAACAACCCACAGCCTGGTATTCACTCTATTACATTCGATGATGGTGAATTGGTGTTGGGATTATGCCTATCCACTCCAGTTTAATGTAGTGCAATCTTATGGACACTGATTTCAAACGTGTAACGTGGGCTCCGTGAACAGAGTTGCGATTGCACAATTATTGGAACTAAATGTAAATACGATTCGGCTGGTAAGTATAGAGGGGAGGCTGGATCGAGAGTCCACAGTTCAACACTTCCCACCTCTGGATCAGTCTTCTCTGCAAAGATTTTGTTTGGGACCGGCCTTTTGATTGAGTAAGGAGTAAGGGACTCGTAAGTCAACGAGCTCCTTCTACACACTTCCACTCTAGAGTTGTGACTATAGCCACACGTTGGCTCAGGAGTGATCTCTTCAAACTTGAATGTGCACTTGGAAACAATCACTAGGATCACACTAGATCATAGCAATCGCAAAACGAAAATTCTTGATCGCAACAGTTTTTTAGATTCTAGATTGTGTTCTAATTACCAAGTGCATGCAACCTCAAAATCTGAAGCTAGCAACATCAAGTTGCAGATCCATTTTTGTTAGTTTAAAAAATAAAATGAAATGGAAATGATGAATCTAACCTTCACTTCCAAGATGACAGAACAAATATTAAGAAAAGAGCAAGCGCCTTCTTCATCAACCTTCTTTGGGATCCAATCTAATATAGATATCTATAGGAACTGTGATCTGGAGAACTCATAATTTGGTGAGGGTTTCAGCAACAGATTTTAGATCTGCATAATTCACAACCACAACCATTGATCCGTTGAGAGGCAAAGACATATGCAGATCCATGAGGAGGGTAGATTTAATCACTAATCTGGGACATAACTTGATTGATGGCACACAAAAATTGCAAAAGGAAGATTCAAAGGTAATTTTTCCACCACGCAGACTTGGAGTGCACCTCACCTCCCATGGAAAACTACCAATATGTTACCAGGCCTCTAAGATCATAATTTCTCTGATACCAATTGAAGAAATTGAGCATAAGAATATTAGGACAAGAAGATTGGTGGAAAAGGCCTCAAGCCATAATTCTCAACATTGTATTCATCATAATGATACAAATATATAATACAATAATGAAACCACCTCAATTTTTCTCACATCGACACCTCATCAGGAGATAAGTTAGGAGGAGGAACTATAGAAATCTAAAAACACACTTAGGATAACAACTATATCCTAGCATGTGAAATATACAAAGGTGGTATACTAAGACTTAATGATTGTATATGAGAAAGAGGCTAACATATATTTGTAGAGTTACATACTATACAAGTTAGGGTTTTGTTGAGGTCATTTCCCCATTCCGAAAAATTCCCTCCCCTTTTATATTCTCTCGAATTCTTTTCTCCCTTTCTTTTCCCCCTTCTACACTTACCCATTTTTCCCTTTTCTTTTTTTTCCCTCTTACAATCCCTTTCTAGTTCCAACACTTAGTCGCATTTTTAGACCGCGGGTTTTCGGGTTGGTGGACTTACAATTTCTCACCTCCATATACAACTTCACTTCACGAGTCTGACTGGCCACCGTGTTGTTCCATACTTAGCCAATTCTAAGATCGCGGGTTGAGGGGATCGAGTTTTTGTGTTCCCGTGTTCCGTGATAGACACATTGCACCAAAGAGTTATGTGATCTACATTTTGATCTCGAGACTCTCCGAACTTCCTAAGTGTCATTCTGCCTACATGAATCCATCTTATCGTCATGTTGTTCCATACTTACCCAATTTCATTCCTCATACCATTGTGGGCTCTCGGGTTCGTGGGTTCCCGGGTTCACAAAAATCCCAAGTCACATATTTCCCTCGTCCATCCCCGCCACCTTTGCGCCCTTACCAATGCACATTTACTATGATTTTAATACTAATAAATTACCATACAGATTCGAAAGGATGGTAATTAATAAGTGAAAGGCTCGAGAAGATCTCCTATTAAAACGCATTAAAACATGATTTACAGAGAATTATATCATCTCCCTCCAGAGTTCATTCTTAACATAATTTGGAGCAAGGGAACGTTCAAGAAAAACTTACGGTAGAAACTCGACAATAGTTCTATGGAGATACACTGAATATTTTTGGGTACGAGGATCATATTTTTCAGTGGTCCAGGGAATATTCCTATTATTCATCCCCTTCTGCCCAAAAGAAAATAATATGGGCATCTGGAATTGCACGCGCAGTTTGTGTCTCGAAATTTTTTTATTGTAAGGAGTTGGTCACCTGGTGTGCTTAGAGATACATTCCAAACCAACAGATCATCCAGTTGCAGGACCATTCCCTTGTCTCTCTATCACCTCAGGTTTTCCGTAAGATGTTGAGGCTTCCTGAGCCAACGCTCACCTTCAAAGGTGAATATTGCAGGGAGTTCTTGAAAAAGAATGAAAATGGACTATACCTCTTACCTGAATTCGTATAGAACCCAACGGTCGTCCCCAAGGACATCACAAGATTGCAGGTTGGCTCATTTAAAAATATCTTCTGATAAATTGGATAGATTTTTACGAGGATAATAGGACAAGAAACCACAGCCAGCATCTTCCGGATGATTATTTGCATTCTTTATTTTATGGTCAAGGAACATGCCATCTTTTATTGGGGTAGGTTGATTTCCATTGAAATCTCTTTCCAATTGGTGCAATACAAGAAGGAGAAGAAATTATGTATGTCATCTTATTTGGTTTTCGTGATAGCACATTGCTGTCAGTTCCTGAGATTATCTGTGTGCAAGAAGGTAAACTGTGAATTCGACCCAGTAACCTTCTGGTATCAAACATTATGGAGGCACAAGGCCTCCTAGCATTTTTATGAAGTTTTTAATGATTTTGTCTCAGTTTTCAAAAAAAAATTGTTTGGAAAGAACTCTCCTCGGATGTCTGACCAAGCGAGTAAGTTCCTAGATAGGAAGGGGACACTAGAACAAATGGAAAATTATAACGTTATAAGGATTTTTGGATACAAGGAAAATCCTTCCTTCCTTCCATGCCACATATCTGACAGAATTTTTGTCGCTGAAATAGCAAGGCAGTACAACTACTGGTTGTATTTTTTCCATGAAAATAGAAAAAAGCAATTCATACCTCTGCCTTGGAAAGTCAGGGATTTCATATTCATAAATATGAACAATATTGATGAATTCACGGGCTACTTCCACAGCCTCAATTTAAAATATGCTAAAAAATTAAAAGGGTTAGACCCTAGTGGTATTTTTGTATAACATCTATTGGTTATTGGTTTCAGCAATTCTTTCATTAACACTATTCTGAATGAAGACGGAGACAATGCCTCAAGAACTCCCACTCGTGACATCGGTGACCTGGAGACAATACTCAGCACTAATGAGTCGTACAAGCAGAGAGGAAAAGGTCAAGGTGAGAAAACTGCCCAATCCCCGACTGTCACGCCAAAGAGTACAACATCTCGGATTAGCGCTCCAACAGCCTACCCAAGTAATAAATTAGACCACAGTTCTTTAGGGGGAGGAGGAGATAAGAACCCTCCTTCTAGAAAAATTGAAAGTTCTCATAAACTTCCGTTGAGGAAGAAAAGAAAAAACATTGTGCAAGAAGAGGAGGGACCTCAAGGAGAAGGTGATATCCATGACCTCTCCCTCGAGGATATGGAACTCAAAATTGACATCGAGAAAGTGTTCCCCAACGTTGACCAGCTAGAGAACACTGCTCACCAGAACCCTCATATGGAAATAATTGAGATCGAGACCTTCGACGAAGAAGAGTCTTTGGCATTTCAGAGCGTTTTTTTTTACAGCGAATCCAAAAATTTGATTATTGAGAAAAGAGATGTAAAGAATAAGAAGGAGAAATACCGTTCATAGATTAACCTACAGAACATGCGGCCTTCCCAAATTTCCCAGATACACTGAGAAACTAGAGACGCTCTAGACAATTATGTTGGATGCCTTGAAGTGGAGAATGTCAGGTTAAAACAGAAAATCAAAGAATTGGAGGAAGCTTTAATGCCCCTTCCAGTACTTTCTAGTCCTTTAGCAATGATCAGGCCTACCACGCCTGTGGAAAAGTTAAAAGGATTGGCAAGCCTTCTCACATCCGCCTGAGGCTATTTGGAAAAGAATATCAAGAAAAGAATGGAATTATTAACAGAGGCTTGGAAGATGTCAAAGAGCATGGTCTCTTTTGGAACGAGAGCACATGCTTTTTCATGAATATTTGCAAGCAGATTTGAAAAATGAGGAAGGTTTCTACCTTGATGCGGTTGTACCATATGGTTTTAAAGTTACTAATATGACAAAATTGATAAGAAGAGACGAGGATCTCCCTTCTTCGAACCGAATAAAACAACTAAATGGCTACTGGAAGGAAAAGGTAAAATACTTGAATGTTATTGTTCAAGCATGCAGCCAGGCCATAACTAGAAGAGAGGAATTATTCAAGAAGCTAACTGAGATAGATCTAGATGGAAACACCAATGAGTTCCAAGACCCCAAATTTATACTCAACTCATTGTTCTTGACCAAGCAAGCATTTTATGAACAAGTTGAGATATTTAAAGGGTTGTCATTTGAACAATTCTATGGCATTCTTGAATATGGTGAAGATGACGTGGAAAACTGGCTAGTTGATTATTTGATTAAAAATCAAGATATTGAAGAAGCCTTGCGGAACATTTCTATTGATCTAAGGGACTTGGAAGGAAAACTCTTCAATATTAAAATCCATCATGAAATCAATGTGGCACCAATGAGGAGCTACATCAAGGAGTGGTTCAAAAAGGCTATCAACAAGCTTACCAATGAAGGGAAAAGGACGGTTGAGACGGTTCCTATAACCGTTGAGGAGAGCCATAAAAGGACATCAGTGAGCAAGTGAAAAGCCATGAGATACCATCATATTGATCACATTTTTTTGTCTTTATCGAGCTCTTCATCCAGTTACTCCACCTCTTTAAATAGAAAGGTTTAATTGAAGACTGATATTTTCCTTTTTTTTCTTCTGTCTAGGTCTTGTTGCCTTTCACCGCCTACTTTATTCTTTCTATGAGCTTCATTATTATACATATTTTCTTTATGGTCTACGGGATCCCCAATCATATTCATTATGAAAAACGCATTTTAACTTCAGAGAATATGCAATGAACTATATATTTTTTTTAAATTCCAAGAGAGTTATTTTGGGAACAATCTCGATTTTACTTAGTAACCTAGTTTTTTTGAATATAAAGTATTTGAGGTGGACCTATCATTATCTCCATTTGAGTTTCCCATGTACTACTCTGTCAAATTTCTCTTATGCATGTGGATGATTTTCTTTTAGTTTTTACATGATCATAAATCTTTATTCCTACTATGATGGATGTGAGGAAGTTATGTTTATTTTCTTTAAATGCATGAATGTTTGTGTTTCTTGGTCCACTCTCAGGAACTCTCTTTTTAAAAGAAAAATATAAATATTTTCCATTTTTTGTTATATCTATTTTACTTTTTTTTGACGGACTTCTTTAAAAGTCCCAAATTTATAAATTTCTGACAGAGGAGTACCACCTCTATAAAAACACAAAAGGATTTGCATCCTCGTGAGGTTGTCATTTCGGTCCTAATGGATTCAAGCAACAACATGTTTTTATCTAGTCCTCAAATGAGGCTTAAACATGTGGTTTCAATAAAACAACTATGAGTTCTAAATTGAGTGCCACTTGTGGGAGTGGATAGAATATGCATCGAGGTATTTCATGTCCAAATTTCAGGCATATTATGGAAATATTGACGAAGTGGCAATCTGTACAAGTTTACTCACCTGAAAGGAACCAAAAAAAATAGGTTTGGGTAGCATGAACCTAACTTGCTCTTGCAGACTTGAAAATGAATCATACTTGTGGGAGTATAAAGTAGATATAGCATGGTGTTACAAAACTTAGAGATGAAATGAAATCTGATTTACATAAAGTGCAAATTCAGCTAGCAAAGTAGACCCCAAATTAGTGCAATACAAGGGTTCTAAGGATGACTCATTTGAATGGTGATCCTATCTTGTGCATTTGATATCTTGTAATAGGAAATTTCCCCCTCTAAGAGGTTTCTTATTCATTCACTATTTCACTTGATTTAAGCATGGCATTACTAAATAGGTTCATTTTTATGTTGATTTGGTTATTTGGTCCACTCATGCATATATTATATGATCCCTCCTATTGGGTCATAACATAGGTTATCCTAATGATGGCCTCATGCCACCACTAAATCCATCCTCCATCATTATGAGGTCTGACAGACTTTTCAATCACTTCCCAATTAATTTAGTAAGCAACTAAAGAGTTGTGCATTTAATTATCAATCTAGGATCATATATAACTTATGAAGTGTCGTGCACTATATATGCAAGTATGATGTTGTAATTGCTAATGGGTTGTAGTAATTCTAAATGAATGTCACAAGGAAAAATATAAATCTGCTTTATCAAGTCACCAAATTAAACCATACCACTCTTGCAATCGAATTCACACTTGCATAAATAGAAACACACTTTTGTAGGAAAGTAAATGTCACACTTGCGGGAAAGTAAATGTCACACTTGTAGGAAAGTAAATATCACTCTTGCAAGAAATAAATCACACAGTAATCAAAGGTGACTTGTTCAAGTAGTAGAATGATATTGATTAATGTGATATACATATGATGGATCATGTACTAAAATGAAACAAACCCCAAATTGTAGAAATCAAACCACATTGTGTCATGAACAAAGGTTGTAAACAAAGGAAATAAACTAACCCAAACTGCAAACAAAACAATTGTTAGCCAGAAATCAAAATGTTGTAATGTGAGTGCAGAGTTGTAGCAACAGGAGTTGCAGCAAAAGAGATGTTAGAGTTTCCATAGAGCACTAAATAAATGTATAATAGATGCTACAACTACTCATTCATTAGTCAAAAAACATGATTCTGCAATGTCAGCATTGAGTTGTGGCAACAGGATTGCAACAATAAAAAATACCATAGTTGCAGCAAAGTGTTAAATAGAGGAATTGTTGGAAATAAAAGAAATATATAAGAGATGCTACAACTACAAATCCATTATTCAGAAAACAGGTTTCTGCAATGTTCACATGGAGGTGCGGCGACAGGAGTTGCAACAATAGAAAAATACCAGAGTTATAGCAAAGTGTTAAATAGAGGAATTGTTGGAAATAAAGAAATTCAACTAAAGCTACTTCTATAAAATACAGAAAATGCAGACAATATCAAACTAAGGAGGGGGGCCTACCTCCTTAGATGAGGTATTGATTCATGAACATAGAAAGGAACTAAATGCTCAACACACCATCACCTGGACAAGAATAAAGTGAGACTGATATGGAAGAAAAATGGACAAATCAATACAACAACGGATTTCATGTTCACTAACTTTATTCTGCCTCTTGTTGGCTCAAAGAGAGTGGAGGTATTTATATATAACAGTTTCTTTCTAAATTAATCATAGGAATCGATGGATAGCCACAAGAATCAGTTTGTTCCATCTCGTTACATCGTTTTCTCCAAAAGATAGCCGAATCAGACATCTGTTGACTTAATCAGTTGTATGACAAGTGGCGACTGAGTCATTCATTCCTCTTTGGGCACCCAATTTCCTTTGTCATTTTCATGCATGAAGGAATTGGTTATTTTAATTCATGGTTGATCCTTGGATGACAGCTTGTGCAGTTGATTGATGTGTTGTTACAGTAGGTGCGGAGCTACATCACCCATTCTCAGAGTTGCAGCAACAGTCCTATAGTGAGAGTCGTAGCAACAGAGAGTTGCAGCAATAGTGTCAGCAACCCAAATTTGCAACAGCTACACTCGAGTTGAGAGTGCATTGTTACAGCAAATGCGGAGTTACAACACTTGTTCTCAGAGTTGCAACAATGGTATTGTGGTAAGAGTCGCAGCAACGGTGAGGCAAGAGTCATAGTAATAGTGAGAGTTGCAGCAGCTCATACGCAGGAGTTGCATATTGCATTTGAAAGGTACATGTGCATCCAGGTTTCCTATATACAAATGTTAGCACAGAAAGGTGATAATCTCCTGAAAATGCATAAAAATAAGTATTGAAATAGCATGTTAAGAAAATAATTATACCTTGACCAAAAATGCATCATTTTGAATGAAAAAGGTATTAAGATGGAATGGAAATGGGAAAAGGGTGTACAAAAAGGTATTGGATGGGTACTACAAAGATGTCAATATGAGCACCCGTCATCTCTCCCCAGTCGAATGTGTTGCATGTCCCTATGCAACCAAACATCCATTTTGAGTCTAAGAGGGTGTGATGCCCTTGGAGGTTGTTGATGCCATAATCCATTTTCTCTGCCTCGGGAGTAGAAAATTCTTCCTCATCTAGGTATACTTCCATAATTGCATCAAGGCCTTCTCGTAAAGTTCCCCTTGTTGGTTCTTGTGTAACAGCAGGGTCCTTCTCTTATGCTACCATTGTTTCTTTATCTTGTGTCTCCCATGTTGGTTTTGGTGTACCAACAGGGTGACTCTCTTTTGTTGGTCTTGTGTGACAACATGGTGACTTTCCTTTTCTGGTTCTTGTGTGACAGTAGGGTGACTTTCCTCAATTGGTTCTTGTGTGATATCAAGGTGATTTTCCTCTGTTGGTTTTGCAAAAATGGATCTTGTTTCCTGGGAAAGATAGTCTAACCTATTCAAATGCCTCTCCTCTCAATTTCATCTCCCAATAAATTGACATTGGTTTGAAGCTTCTTGTTCTTCTTCTCAAGTGTCTTATTCTTCCTTAAAAGTGATACATATAAGGGCACAAGCAAAGGGGTACTTATTGTTTTAGATTTGTTGATATTGGTTGTCTTTTCTAGATCTGGGGTAGCAGTGACATCATTTTATTTTGGATTTGTAGCTTCTGCTTCTTCTAGGTAGACCTCTAGAATTGCAGCAAGGCCCTCTCCTAAATTTTGTCTTGTTTGTTCTTGTGTTACAACAAGGTTTCTATCATTGTCTCATCATCAAGCGCAGGCCCAGCAGAGCTTTGACCTTCCCCCATCATTCTCGCTAGTTGTTGTGTATTAACATGGTGACTTTTCCCTGTTGTTTCTTGCGTAACAACAATGTCCCCCTCTTGTACTGCAACTTCTCCCTCATCATATTCCCCCATATTGGTTCTTGTGTATCAATAGGGGTTTTCCTTTTCCGAGTTGCATCACTAGGAGTGTATCTTACCATCTTCTTCCTTCGGGTAGGCACATACATTGGCCTTTTCTTCGTCCTCCTCGATCTTTTGGTTGTAGGTTTTCTCCCTGTTACCTCTATATCACTCTCATAGCTTCCTTAATCTCATTGAGGAGTTACAGAAAAACCCTCAGGGGTTTCTTCTTTAATGGTTGTAGTTCTGGGAGTTGAAGCAACCTCGTTCCCTAGAGTTGCAGTAGCGACGGCCTCTAAAGTTGTAGCATCATTGTCTTGAGGTGGAGTAGCAATAACTATGGATTCTCCAGGAAGGGTTACAGAAATTGTTGGTGCTCTTTCCACTTCTCTCCATACCCTACCCTCCTTGTGCAGCGCGTGCTCAAACAGAAGTTTTATGATCCTTTGGTGTGAGAGGGATTACCTAGATTGGACAGATTTTTGCACAAGTGTGGCCATGATCTACAACGTTCTCCAGAGGAAAAACGGAATATTGACAAGTCTGTCATCTTGCAGGTGATCTAGTAAGAAAATATATTATAGATATACAACCCCAAAATGGCCTTCACAAGTGATGTACCACTGCACTACCATAGCAACATCTTTCTATGGATTCGGTAGCGAGGCTCTATCAAACCATGTTCCTTTCTTGACTAGGGCTTCTCCTTGGTTGAGGAATCGCTTCAGGATCTCAGGCTTAAGTCTTCGTAAACAATACCAGTGCTCCCCTATTTGAGAAAGCATGATTACCTTAACTATCATCTCCTTTGTCACTTGTACCATTGTTCCTACCACTTCATTCCTGATTTCTCTTAAATTCATGGCAAATTTGAGTGCCACGTCGTTGTCATACCCTTGTAGCTTGTGTAAATACTCCATCCAATATCCTTGCTAGAAAATTCCTCTGATATTACCATATGCCTCCAACAATAGCATCTTTGTAGGTTTCCTAGGGTTCAATGAGCCCCCCATTCTTTCTACTCAAATCTCATGCAAATTACAACCGCAAAACAGAATGAACAGTCTAAAGGGTGGAGATTTCAAACTAAGGAATGGAATGATTGTGTGACGGGGTAATTATGTCATAGGTTGGGTGATTATGAGTGTGTGACGGGGCAGTGAGTGATGAAATCATGTCATGAAATGTCAATCAATGCATGTTCATTACAAATTTCAGGAGATGTACCTTTTAACTTACCATACGTGGTCATGATGGCTTGTACCATTGTTGTGTTGGTGCATTGGCCCCACGAGATGGCTAGGATACTTGTTGGGATCGAAATTTGCAGCACCGGCTCAAATTTGCAGCAGCAATTCTCCCAAGTTGTAGCAATAGTGCTCAGAGTTGCAACAATGGTCAAATTTGCAGCAACAGTGCTCCAACGTTGTCGCAATGTGTTGTCCAAAATTGTTACTTGATATGGTGTCACAATAGGAATCATATTTACATGAATTGGTTGTCTGTACTTCAGTTGGAATTTAGAGTTGCAGCAACAACATTCTATAATGTTACCACTAATGTTGTGAAATGGAGTTGCAGCACCAAGGTTACGAAATGAAGTTGTAGTAACAACATTATCCTCCCCTACATATCCTGAAAAGACTTGATTAGTAAAAATACTTATGACCGAAAGTATACTGACATAACCATCATGAAACTGTGAAGTGCCCTTCTATTTTTTTTTTTGTTTTTTTTAACATGTCATATGCTAGCATAAGCTTATTTTCACAAAACATGCCCCCGCGTATGCCCCTAAGGGTTTTCATACATGGGATTTTATTATCATCTTCTTCTCTTTTATTTTTTTTTCTTTTTTTTCTCTTTTATTTTGGATAGGAATGAATCATTCAACAGGAGTTCCCCTCTTGTTAACAATATCCAATTCATTGTCGATCCATCCTCTAGTGATCCTCCTCAAAAATGATTCCTTGGATAGGATTCTATGATGTAACTCAAGCATGTGTCAATTTTCCATCAGAGGATTTCTTTCTCCATCAATGGTGTGAAGTTTGATGGCTTTGTTTTCATATACAGTATCAATCTTATAAGGACCAAGTCATCGAGTGCGGAACTTCCCTTTGAAATCCTTGAACTTGGATATGAATAATAAGGCCTAGTCTCATGCCACCAAGATATTTTTTGTTATATTACTATTGTTTGGTGCAAGGCAGTGATGCAAAGTTTGTCTAGTTCATTGATTAGGAAGAGTCTCTACTTATGAGCTTCAGATAATTCCATTCCAAGTTGTACAACTATTATAAGTGTCTAGATCTCTATTTCAATCAGAAATAGTAATCTCTTTCCATACACCAATTAATATGGGGTGTAGCGTAGAAGTCCTCCCTGTTTTTCTATAGGCCCCTAGAGCTTCAAGGATTTTTTTGGTCCGGTCCTTGATGTGTAGTCTGACAATCTTGGTGATGATGGCCTCAACAATTATGTTTTCCTTTTACTTGTCCATTGGTTTTCGGGTGATATGGTGTAGTAACCCTGTTTTTTATCTTATATATTTCCATCATGTCTTTAATTATTCCTTGAATTGAATTGATTCCCTTCATCAATAACTATTTCCCAAGGTATCTCGAACCTAGTTGAGATTTCTTCATGAAGAAATCATGCTACTGCTTGATCTGTCACAGTTAGGAGTGCCTTGGATTCCATACACTTTGTGACATAATCCATGCACACTGGGATGTAGAAGTTATGGTGGAAATGAGGATTGATTGGTACCACAAAATCTAGGGCCCATTTACTATCTAGGTGGATATTGGTGGCCACCCACCTATTCCAAATTCCAACTGGCTCATCTTGACAGTTTTCAGTTCAGCATGTTTCTCTGTAATGGGGAAATTTCTTTGTAATTATGGGTTCTACACTTCTAAGGTTGTCTTGAAGTCCTATAAAGAATCCAGGTGGATATTGATGTCATCCAACCTATTCGAATTGGCTTATTTTGGAACTTTTCATGTCAGTGCATCTTTTTGTAATTCCAGGGTTGTTTTGGGGCCCTAAGAAGTGTTTTATTGGCCTCCCACAGTAAAATTGTAGATGAAGTTGGAGTTTAATGGAAGAATGTGTATTTCTTGAAAAGATATTTCCAACGAGCTATCACACGCCTAAAACGTAGATCATATGCAAAAGTACGACCCTCGAAAGTTGATGTACTAACTTACCCCAATGGGGCCCACATGAATTTTCGCACTTCATCTCCTAGGGTTATTGTTTTGGGTGTCTAGGGTTTTGGCATTCATGTTTATCATAAAAAGGCCTTCATAGCCTCATTTTACTCATATTCTTCTTACGAATGAGCATATTCATCACATCTCTTCTCAGAGATAAAGTTGCCACCATTCTAACGAGTCTTGCACTCTGTATTTTTACAGTCTCTGTACATTTATTTCATTAATAGAACTCATGTATTGTTGTAATTCTCTATTTCTGGCAATTTTTATGTGTATTTCATTGTAATATCTCTGCTTTCATTTCATTTTGAAAATAGTTTGGATCAGTGATATCAGAGAAGGTTGCTCTTGATCATTTTTTTTCAATGTATGTCCCCGACGAGGTCCGAGTATAGAAAGTTGGTTCTCGAGCTTGTCTCTCTTAAGTACAATCACTCTTGCACACCCAAGAAACCCTCTATGGAAGAAGAAAATAAAAAAAGTGGAGCAAAAGATTATATTAACATGTTGCTTGAGCAAGCTCTCGCGCTACAGAGGGACAAAATGATGGAGATTTTTTCCCACATCCTTCAACACCTGCCGATAGAACCAGGTGCATATTTATTAAGCAGCCACTTTGGAGGAACCTCTACCTTCAAGGTATAAGTTAATTTTTATATTCTCGTATTTGAAGGTCAGATAGATGTGGATTCCTTATAAAAATGGTTAAATATGATAGAAGGTTATTTCTATGTTCACAATTATTCAGATAGGGAAAAGATCACCTTCCCACTCCTCAAGGCTCTCCCCCATGTCAAACATTGGTGGGAAACTTATTGGGAGCAAAGTTCCACAGATGAATATGGAATATATGGGGTTGAGCCCACTTGGGATTTTTTTTTGGATGTAGTCAAGGAACAATAATACCCTGTTGATAACTATGAAGACCAGTACATGAGATGGACCACACTATGGCAAGAGAAGAGCCAAACAGTGTCAGAGTTCAAAAATACTTTCCATACCTTGTCCACCAAGTTAGTTATCAAACACTCTAAGTGGCATCTGGTTCTGAAATATCATCAAGGCCTACATAGATACATCCAAACCAAAATGGATTTCCTAAACATCTCATCATTGGGAGTTGTCTATCGATATGTTGTCAAAATCGATCAGAAATTTATGCACCAAAACAAGTGGGAGTTCGGGTCTACAAATCCACAACAACCAAAGCATGGTAAAGACAGTACTAATGAACAACCTCCCGACAACCAGTCTAAGACACGGGAAAAAAATGGTAAAGGAAAGATGAAGAATGACACTGGGAAGTGGTGTGACTTCCATAGAATCCCCTCACACAACACTGATGAATGTCGCCCAAAACATTCATTGGTGGTTGAGGTCAAAGACAAAGAGCCAAACCCTAATTCGAAATCTGATCCAAAAAATATTGAAAATAGATAGATCATCGACGCAGACCCCACTACTATTTTTGTGACAGCAACAATTCAACCAGAAGAATCAGTAAATCCTGAAGAGGGGGAGAACGTCTTCCATTCAAAGATGTGGGTGAAAGGGACCCTATTGCATTTCATTGTTGATAGAGGCAACCAGAAGAACCTCATCTCAGCTAAGGTCATCAAACAGTTGGGGTTGTTGACAACACCACATCCACATCCATACAACATCGGGTGGCTTCACAAGAGACAAGATCTTCATGTCATCGAGCAGTGTCACATGTCCTATGGCATCCAACCCTTCAAGGATTAGGTAGTGTGTGATGTTGACCCTCTTGATGTCTGTGATGTTATTTTGGGCCAACCATATATGTGGAAACGTCATGTTGTTTATGAGTCTCAACCCTGTAGTGTCATTATTACTCTGGGAGGTCATATGTACAGGATACCAGAGGTTTTTTTGACTATTGTTCCACCAAAATAGTGCCGCAAGGTAATCTCTCATACTGAAAAATTCATCCTCTTCATAATATGTTCAAAGGATGCACAGAAGGCCACTACAACCACTACAGCCTTAGCACCTTCTATCCAGCAGAAGAGAAAAAAGATATTGTTTCTTCACCTACGATGGTGCCTACATAATTCCTTGCCAAGCCCGGAGACAACAGTTTGGTGGAACAGATTCAAACCTGCCAGCAATAGGTTCATGACATCCTTCCACAAACCAAGCAGCACAACTTCTCCAACAAGGCACGCAGCTCACCAAGATTTAGATTCAAACAATGCTTTCCCCTCCTCCCAGGGAACTCAATGGAATGGATACAATTTCTTCCTAATGGGGGAGGAATGATCCAGGTGGATTTTGGTGGCCACCCACCTGTTCCAAATTCCAACTAGCTCATCTTAAAAGTTTTCAGTTTAGAACTCTTCTCTGTAATGGGGGGATTTCTTTGTAATTGTGGGTTCTTCACTTCTAGGGTTGTCCTAAATCCCTACATAGAATCTAGGTGGATATCGGTGGTCGCCCACCTATTCCAACTAGCTTATTTTAGAATTTTTCATGTCAGTACATATTTATGTACTTCTAAGGCCGTTTTGGGGCCATAAACAATTTTTTCTTGGCTTGCCACAGCCAAATTGTTGATGTAGTTATATTTTGATGGAATAATGTGTATTTCTCAAAAATACCTCTCCAATGGGCTATCACACTCCTAAAATGAAGATCGTATGCAAAAGTTATGACCCCGAGAAGTTGATGTACTAACTTTCCCCAATCGGGCCCACATGAATTTTGGCGCTTCATCTCTTAGGGTTAGGTTTTTGGATGTCTAGGGTTTTGGAAATCATGTTTATCATAAAAATGCCTTTATAGCCTCATTTTACTCATATTCTTCTTGTGAATGAATGTAGTCATCACATCTCTTCTCAGAGATAAAGCTCCACAATTCTAGTGAGTCTTGCACTCTATATTTTTACAGGCTCTGTACATTTCTTTCATTAATATAAATAATGTATTGTTGTGTTTCTCTGATCTGGAAATTTTTATTTGTATTTCATTAAAATATCTATGCTTTCATTTTGTTCGGAAAATAATCCGGATTAGTGGTATCAAAGTAGGATGCTCTTGATCATTTTTTTCAGTGCATGTCCCTGATGAGTTCCGAGTATAGAAATTTGGGTCTCAAGCTTATCTCTCTTGAGTAAAATATCTCTCACACACCCAATAAATCCTCTATGGCGGAAGAAAATAAAAATGGTGGAGAAGAAGATTATATTAACATGTTTCTTGAGAAAGCTCTCGTGCGACAGAGGGACGAAATGATGGAGAATTTTTCCCACATCCTTCAATGCCAACCGATAGAAATAGGTGCATCTTCATCAAGAAGCCACTTTGGAGGAACCTCTTTGTTCAAGTTACAAGTTCATTTTTATATTCTTGTATTTGAAGGTGATATAGATGCGGATTCCTTAGAAAAATGGTTAAATCTGCTAGAAGGCCATTTCTTTGTTCACAATTTCTTCGACATGGAAAATATCACCTTTGCACTCCTCGAGGTTCTTCCCCATGTCAAACATTGGTGGGAAACTTATTCGGAGAAAATTTCCACTGAGGAATCTGGAATATATGGGGCCAATCCCACTTGGTTTTTTTTTGTGGATGTGGTCAAGGAACAATACTACCATGTTGATAACTATGAAGACCAGTACATGAGATGGACCACATTGCGGGAAGAGAAGAGCCAAACAGTGTCAGAGTTTACAAATACTTTCCAGACCTTGCGAACCAATATCGGTATAAAAGAATCTGAGAGAAATCTAGTTCTGAAATACTGTGGGGCTCTTCATAGGTACATCCAAACAGAAATAGATTTCCAAAACAAATCATCATTGGGAGTTTCCTATCGATATGTTGTCAAAATCGAGAAGAAATTTAGGCAGCAGAACAAATGGGAGTTTGGGTCTACAAATCTACAGCAACCAAAGCATGGTAAAGATGGCCCTAACCAACAGCGTCCCGAAAACCAGTCCAAGACACAGGAAAAAAAATTGCTAAAGGAAAGACGAATAATGACACTAGGAAGTGGTGCGACTACCAAAACATCTTGTGGCACAACACTGATGAATGTCGCTCAAAATAGTCATTGGTGGTTGAGGTCAAAGCCAAGGAGCTGAGCCTTGATTTGGAATCTGATCCATACAATATTGAAAATAGAAAGATCATCTACGCAAACCTCATTTCTACTGTCGCAACTGGAACAATTCAACCAAAAGAAATAGTAGATCCTGAAGAGGGGGAGCACCTCTTCCATTCACAGATGTGGGTGAAAACGACCCCGTTGCATTTAATTTTTGATATTGGAAGACAGAAAAACCTCATATCAATTGAGGTCATCAAACAGTTGGGTTTATCAACAACACCACACCTGCAACCATACAACATCAGGTAGCTTCACCAAGGAAAAGATATTTGTTGCATCCAGCAATGTCGCCTGTCCTATGGAATCCATCCCTTCAAGGATGAGGTAGTGTGTGATGTTTCCCCTCTTGATGTATGTGATGTTGTTTTGGGCCAACCATATATGTAGAAACCTCATGTTGTTTATGAGTCTCGACCCCGTAGTTTCATTGTTACTCTAGGGGGTCAACTCTATAGGATACCGGAGGTAGTTCTGACTATTGTTCCACCAAAACAATTCCGCGAGGTAAACTCTCATACTGCAAAATTCATCCTCTTCATAGTTTGTTCAAAGGATGCACAAAAGGCCACTACAACCATTGCATCCTCAGCACCTTCTATCCAACAGAAGCACATTGAAGAAGAGAAAGAAGATATTATTTCGTCACCTATGATGGTTCCTACATAATGCCCCATCAAGCCCAGAGATAACAAGTTGGTGGAACATATTCAACACCTCTAGTAATAGTTTTAAGGCAACCTTCCACAAACCAAGCAGTGCAGCTTCTCCAACAAGGCACACAGCTCACCAAGATTAAGATTCACAAAACACTTTCCCCTCTTCCCCGACCGCTCAACGCAATGGATACCATTGCTTCCTAAGGGGGGATGAATGATCCATGTGGATATTCGTGGCCACCCACCTATTCCAAATTCCAACTGGCTCATCTTGACAATTGTTTAGTTCAACGTGTTTCTCTGTAATGGGGACATTTCTTTGTAATTTTGGGTTCTGCACTTCTGGGGCTGTCCTAAAGACCTACACAGCATCTAGGTGGACATTGGTGGCCGCCCACCTATTCTAACTAGATTATTTTTTAATTTTTCATGTCAGTACATCTTTATGTATTTTCAAGGCCGTTTTGGGGCCTTAAACAGTGTTTTCTTGGCTTGGCACAGTCAAATTGTAGATAGAGTCATAGTTTGATTTCATAATGCATAGTTCTCAAAAATACCTTTTGAACTAGCTATCACACACCTAAAATGAATATCGTATGTTGTTGTCACAGGGACATACGCAGGGTTCAATGCTTCAACATTGCACCAATAAAACCCCAATTACCGGCCCTTTCGACAAAACCTGTGAAGCAGATGAAGTCTCACCTGAGGTAGAGGCAAGGGTGGTTGCAGGAATCGAGTGTCTGCAACCTTAGCTGGGACATAGATCTGTGATTAAAATACCTTAAAAGAGAACTTATCAGTTATCATTCATTAGTACTTAGCCTTTGTCTATAGCGCAGATAAACCCTAATTGTAGCGCAGCGCGGTATTCAACAAGATTCAACACATTCAAGAACTAAGCACATCAACATAGATCAGATCTAGCATCTCATTCACATCATTAGGCACTAAGCTTTCATATTCATCTAATAATACATCATTGCACTAAGCATTAATCATATGAACCATAAAGCAACCATAATGCACAAGGCAAACACAACACAGGATATATGTGGTTCACCCCCAGCCTGGGGCTACGTCCACAAACTCTTCTTCTCTTTATTGTCTTATGTCAATATTATACATGCACAGAGACACAAGATCCTACTCTGTATAGGACAGGAGATCTGCATGCACCTCGCCAGATCCTCCTTCCCTGAGCTAGGTTACAGCACAAATCCTTTATGCAGTCTCTTACAGACACTTTCACTTAGCCTTGCAAGTCTCACACAATATGCACAAAGTATTTATAACTATCACTTGCACTTAGCACCTAGCATCACACATATGTCTATATTCCCCCCTCTTACATTTCCTAGACATCTATTTATACATTACAAAATGGGCCTAAACATGGGTAAACCCATGGGCCGACATCCCCATACCCATTACATAATCCCAAAACCCAAAAATCCTTAAAAAGGGGCCGATATTCCGCGATCTCAGCTTCAAATTGCACTCCGCCTTCGAAAACCTGTCAAAGTCCCAAAATAGGTCAAACCTTACCAAGGATCTCTAAAACTTGGTCAAGGGACAACATATGCAAAGGTTACAACCCTGGGAAGTTGATGTACTAACTTACCCCAATAGGGACCACATGACTTTTGGCACTTCATCTCCTAGGGTTAGGTTTTTGGATATCTATGGTTTTTTAATTCATTTTTATCAATAAAATTCCTTCAGAGCCTCATTGTTTTCATCTTCTTCTTTCGAATGAGTGTAGTTGTCACATCTCTTCTCATAGATAAAGTTGCCACTATTCTAGTGAGTCTTGCACTCTGTATTTTTACAGTCTCTGTACATTTCTTTCA
>JASDQU010947895.1:0-14991 GCA_032191745.1 Picea mariana
AACACCTGATGATGATACCCCAGTAGATGATTCCTTTCCTGATGAATATCTATTTGCAGTTTCTGCTCACTCACCTTGGTATGTAGATATTGCTAACTACTTAGTTGCAGGGAAGTTACCATCACACCTATCCTACCGAGAGAAGAAAACTATCATCCATAAAAGTGATAGATATAGTTGGATAAGCGAGTACCTGTTTCATACATGAGCTGATCAAGAGATCCAAAGGTGTGTTCAAGAAGATGAGGTGTATGATCTATTGAAAGCTTGTCATGATGGCCCTTGTGGAGGGCATTTTGCTGCTAAGAGAACAACACACAAAATTCTAAGGATGGGGTACTATTGGCCCTCACTCTTCAAGGATGCAAATAAATATGTCCAGGCCTGTGATAGTTGCCAAAGAGTAGGCAAACCTAATCATAGAGATGAAATGCCATTAAACCCCCAGGTAGTACTTGAACCATTTGAAAGATGGGCCTTAGACTGTATAGGACCCATCAACCCTCCATCCAATCAAAAAGTTTATATAGTGGTCTGCACAGACTACATGACTAAATGGGTGGAAGCCAAGGCACTCCACAGGGCGACTGAAGAAGCAGTTATAAATTTCTTATTTAAAGACATCTTCACCATATTTGGAATGCCAAGAGAATTAGTTACAGATGGAGGACCTCCTTTCACTTCTCATGGGTTCAAAGCCACCCTTGAGAAATATCATATTCAGCAGAGAATGACTACAGTATACCACCCCCAAGCCAATCGGTAGGTAGAAAGCACAAACAAAGTAATAGAAGCCATTCTCACAAAAACAGTGAAGGAAAGTCGAAAGGATTGGTCCTACAGGCTCCCTGAAGCACTATGGGCCTACAGAACTACTTGGAGAAATACTACAGGATTCTCTCCCTATGAATTAGTCTATGGAAAGAGTGTTGTCTTTCCTGTGGAATTTGAGATAAAAACCTTAAGGATTGCTTTAGCTATTAACCTTGAGTTAACCGATGCACAAACAACCAAGTTATAGCAGCTTAATGAACTAGACGAGAAAATATTAGATGCCATTCAGCAAACAACCGTAATTCAACAGCAAAGATCACAATGGCATGACAAAAATATCAAGAACAAGCAGTTCCAAAAAGGTAATTGGGCCCTCCTGTATGATTCCCGGTTCAAAGAATTTCAAGGGAAACTGTGTACCAGATGGCTTGGACCTTACAAAGTAGACACAGTCTTCCCCAATGGAACAGTAAGGCTCCTCACAATTGATGACTCCAAAACCCCGTTACTTGTAAATGGTCATCGACTTCGTCTGTATCAGCGACCAATTTCTAAAGAAGATTTCAAGGCCACATGCATGGCAGACACCCATTTCCTCTTCATTGAGGGGGTCTCTACCCCTAATAGCAATTAATTCTTTTAATTTTCTTTAGTATTAGATTAGATTAGATTTTATTTACTAATAATCCCTGTCAAGGAATACCATGCTACAGTCGATTTGTGCAGAATCCTCGATCGAAGTACATGCCACCAAGAAAGGACGATCCTATTTCAAAGAGAAAAGCTTTCCTGATGCTGAAACACCACTGATCAGAACTGTTGACTTTCTTCTGATGCTGAAACACCACCGTTCACCACTCTTAACTTTCCTCCCAACACTGCAACACCACCATTCAGCACTCTTCACTTGCCTCTGATGCTGAACCACCATCATTCCACACTTTTGACTTTTCTCTGTTGCCAAAACACCATTGTCAGCAATCTGCCCCCTTTCTTTCATTACTGAAACACCAAACTCACACCTTTTCCCCCATCATGGCTCGACAACCTTCTTATCACTTTTTCCCATTTCCTCACCATCCTTCATCGACGAAACAACTTCGTCTAGCAATTTTTTCTCCTTTCCCCTTCCGTTGTTGAAACACCATTACAACAAATTTTCACTATTTCCTGATGCTGAAACACCACTGTTCAGCACTTTTTATTTTTTCCCACTCCTAAAACACTCCAGTCCGCCATTTCTTCACCATTTTTCATCGACGAAACAACTCCGTCCAACAATTGTTTCTCCTTTTCTTTTCTATTGCTGAAACACCCTTATCAGCAACACTTCATCATTTTTCCCGATGCTGAAACACCATTGTTCATCACTTTTGATTTTCTCCCGTTGCTGAAACACCATTATCAACAACCTTTCATCATTTTTCCCGATGCTGAAACACCACTGTTCATCACTTTCCACTTTTTCTCGATGCTGAAACACCACTGTTCAGCACTTTCGACTTTTTCCTGATGCTGAAACACCACCGATCAGCACTTTTGACATTCTTCCGATACTGAAACACCATTCCTCAGCAGTTCTTCATCTACAATAGTTGTTTCATTCTTCTCTGTTGCTGAAACACCAGTCTTTTACCATCGTCTGTCAGCAAGCTTCTACGCCCTCAGATTATAGTTCATACTTCTAGTCAGCAAACCCTCGACATAATTTATCTATTAGATCAAAGGCCTCCACCACGACAGGACTACCACAGACAGGCATGATATCTTGTTGTAGAACGAATCAAACGGTAAGGCGAGGTACGTAAATATTATGTAATTCAGTTAGGCTATAGTTAATGAGAAAGATTCTAAGTCATTATGACCATTCAAGTGCAATAATTACTAGTCTCACTTGACGGGAGGGAAAGTACACATCAAATCCGTGATACCATCATTTCACCCGATTTCACCGCCGACATCCCCATTTCACCACCCTTTCGCGCATTTAACCACTATTCCTGCATAAGTCACTCGGAAAACTCACTTTGGGCCAGAGTTGATACACAAACTCTCGACGCTATATCTTACTAAGCTAGTAGCCATGGGAGGAGATGTTATACGAAATGAGCCCGCCACCACAGCGATGCTCGAACATTATCCAACAACGTATCAAATCTTCCAGCAGGCAGGGTGACTTAATTACTTCCATAGACTTTAAGGATATAATGAACAGCAAGTCCTACAGCTCGCCCGAAATCTCCAGGAGGACCATTCTATCATCGCAGGCGTCCAAATATCTGTAATGGAACAAGACATAGCATAGGTCTTAGGCCTCCCCATTAACGATACTCGAAAGTTCAGCCGAAATCATATCATCAATAATGTTCAGCAGGGCTTCTTCCTACCTGGGGAACGAATTGAATTGAAGGGCAGGGGTGTTCAGCTCAGCTCACTGCCACCCCTGTGGCCGGAGGTTGCCAGATTCATCAAGCACTACCTGACTTGTGAAGGTCGATATCAGGTACTCTACCAACACAAATTTCTCCTACTTTCTCATTTAAGGCATAACAGACGGGTCAATATTCCCTACTATCTGCTGGGCTATTTGAAGAATATGGCACATTACTGTAGAAAGGCCAAAGATCCAACCCTGTCACTTACCCACCACCATATTGTTCAATTACTCATCCATAGGGGTTTTGACCAACAAAATCGACCACTAAATAACCCAGCCATAAACCGTTAACCAGCTATCGAAGTCCCTGAAAATCCTCAGGAGCAACAACCGCAGAACCCCCCAGACTCCCCCTAAGTACCCAATAGCCCGCCCACAGAACCAACCAATCCCCCTACCATACCAAATCCACTGCATACCTTACCAGAGTCATCCACTCCCGCCCTTCACATTCTCAGTGATGACTCTAAGCCAGATAACCCCTCCTGCCCCATCATTCAAGAAAGACCTCCATAAAAACGAAAACAAGCTCCCTCCTTTCCGCCCTTCTTACGAAAAAAGCGAACAAGGGCCTCAACAAGGCCACCCTTTATGACCACCATCCTAGATTCCCCACCGATTTGACTGATACCCCGTACACCTCCAACCTTCCCAATCCCGAGATCTTTGCCTATTCCAACCAAAGTAGCTGAAACACAAGAACCAGCTACCCACTCAGTGGCTGAAACACAAGAACCAGCCATAGCTGAAACACAAGCCACAACTACGGCTGAAACACAAGAACCAACCGCTGACATTGAAATTGAGTTACAGGAACCAGACACTGAGACATCATTTGTTTCAAATAAAGTAGTTGAAACACAAGAACCAGCTACCCATCCAGTGGATGAAACACAAGAACCAGCCACTGATATTGAAATTGAATTACAGGAATCACAGGCTCAGGATGTTGCAACACCACCCTCCTCACGAAAAGTGGTTGAAAAACCAGCTACCCGTTCAGTGGCTGAAACACAAGAACCAGCCACTGATATTGAAATTGATATACAAGAATTAGAAGTTGAGGGTGCTGCAACTTTACTTTTCCTTCACCAAGAAGCTGAAATACAAGCAGCAGCTACCATTCTTGATACCCCTCCCCAACAACCAGAAGCAACAATGGCATCTGTCTTGTAGGAAAACGAGTTTTTAAAATCAGAACTGGAAGCATATCAGAAGGAACTAGCCAGTGCAAAGGAAGAATATGAAAAGGAACTCAATTCGTACACCTTAAGCCATACAGCAACCTTGTCAGAACAAACTACAGAAATCCTGTGCAAAGAATATCTATGTTGCCAATGTGGAGATATTTACTATCATGAAGGCTATAAGGTGATTTAAGTTCCATTGCCAGGAGAAGCCCCTACTCCTTGACCTTTTGAAGTCAAGGAAGAACCTGTTGCAACACAAGAACCAGTAGGCCCTACCAAGCTCAACACCGAACCTATTGCAACACAAGAACCAACAAGCCCTAGAAAGCTCAAGACTGAACCCTGCATTGTAGCCAAAGAAGCCCCTACTGTTTTTAACAAGGTTGTGCAAACAATGCCCATGGAGGAATTTACACCTCCCAACCAGATCAATCTCTCCACTTCCAGAGAACAATCTACTCAAACCTTACCTCATCCCACTACTTCCAACATTGAAACACAGACTCAGCTATGGGATGAACACGCAGAAATACAAAAATGGAAGAAAGAGTGCTGAAACACAAGCCAAAAACTTGCAAGTGCACAGACAAATCTGGATAAATCATACTTTCTTAAATTGGGAAGCATTGGACTAGACACGCCAGGAAGCTCGTGAGCTTAAGAAGAAGAACAAAGAATTGAAAGGCAGACTGGTCCTGGTATTTGATTTGGTACAGAAGCTACTGGCTACAAGAAAACCATCTTGTAACTACTCCTTAATCCTTATGGAGAGACTCACATGGTTTCAGATCAAATCCATTATAGAAGGTAAACCCCATGGGGTAATACAACCAGCAGATTTTGTCAAGACTTTTGTAGCAGCCTCTACTAGGGATCAACACCTCCTGTGTGAGGCATACTTTCATAATGAGGCCATTCCAGAAAACAGGCTGCTAAACATAAATCCCCTTGTTGGGGATGTTCAAATTNTCTCTGTAATCAGATTTTGTGGCGAGATGGCTTTTTGGCTGCTAAGCACAATGAAGATAATAGCCTCCTCTGGATTAGACCAGAACCACAGAGGGTAGCGACCTTCATCACAAAATATTATGAGTTCTTAAAACAACCAGGGGTCACTGAACATGTTCAGCAGCTACAATCAGAAGTGCTCCGGGATTTTCAGCACATCATCAGCTCCATAGAGATTCCTGCCCTATAGGCCAATAACCTATTTTGGCATCAATTCACAGAGAAGATACAATAGCACAACCCTTTTGGTCCTACCAACCTAGAAGTAGCAATTTCCAGGATACCCAACTACATCCAGTGTGTTAGACATTGTGCTGAAAATTGGATAGGGTACCAGTTTTATTTTCCCATTCCTTGGTTGCCAATAGAAAGGTATCAAGTCAGTTATAAGCTACCTAAAAAGGCAGAAACAGTAGCATGGAAAAGATTACAGTAGGTGCAAGGGTTCAGAATGCCAACGAACAGTACCTCCCAAAGTTACTGGTTGAGTAACTTACATGATCAGAGTCGGTATCCAGACTTTGATTCAGAGTGAGTTGCCTGAGGACATGCAACACCTTCAGTTGGGGGGGATGTTAGGACCACATAATGCACCTTTTTGCCTATACTTTTTTCCACTATTATACTCTTGATCACCCATATTTAGACTCATACTATCACTTTATCTGATCATCCCAAAGGTATACAACGTCCCTTCTCATTACTATATGTTTAATCTATTTTGCATAATATTTTACATCACTTTCGTAATTAACCATTGATTAGATTGCAGATTAGCATTTGAAGCCTGTTGCTGAAACACAGAGCTGTTACACAGTCCGAGGTCGCAGATAATGAAACATAGAGTTGTACACAGTCCAAAGTCATTGATGCTGAAACATAGAACTGTTACACAGTCCGAGGTCACAGATGCTGAAACACAGAGATGTACATAGTCCAAAGTCGTTGATGTTGAAACACAGAGCTGTTACACAGTCCAGAGTTGCAGATGCTGAAACACGGAGGAGACCACCAGAACCAACGTGCTGAAACACAAGGAATCCGTTACAGTCAGCGGTCAACAAGCACCAACTGTCGCTCCTACATCAGAAAGCCGACATAGTCAAAAGCGCAATTCACGTGGCCGAAACATCTCGAGAATTGCGATGCTGAAATAGCATTGGAAGCTACGAGAAGAAGTTGTTACTCCAGTCGTAACAACAATACCTCATCCATCTCTTGTAATAGCATTTCTGTTGCGTGAGACTAGGACATCCTGTTCTGGTTTAGAAAGAAGATCAGACTAAAAATAAGACTCAGATACACATTGTAATTTTTGATATATTGTATCGAAGGGATTCCCTCTTTAAATAAGAGGAAATCATCATTCGAGGGAGCCAAGTTTTATGTATTGAAAAGATTCAGAGAGAGGGACGTGCTTCATTTTTCATACTGTAATATGATATTTTGACAGATGAATAAAAGACTACTTTGAGTATCCTTCTCTAGCTTTCTTGTTTTCAGGGGAATCTTGTGAGAAGGGAGGGCCCACCTTCATCACAAGATTCACCCATTAGCTTAGAAGTGTGTTAGTACAATATTTGTTTATGCTTTGGTTTGTTGAAACACTATTTTTAATGAATTCCTCTTTGTTGAAACACTACTGACTCTGTCTTAGTTTATTGAATGAAATTCGTAATTCTTATTATTGGCAATCTTGTGTGATGATTTTATGAGGCTAGCCAGAGACTGGGTTAAGGGTTCCTGCTCAGACAGGAAGGAATCAGACTATCTTGGTTCTCTGTAGATTTCATTTATTTCTGCAAGAGTGCTAGCCAGAGACTTGGTTAAGGGTTCTTGCTCAGACAGGAAGGAATCAGACTATCTTGTTCTCTGTAGATTTCATTTATTTCTGCAAGAGTGCTAGCCAGAGACTTGGTTAAGGGTTCCTGCTCAGACTGGAAGGAATCAGAGTATCTTGTTCTCTGTATATTTCCTTTATTTCTACAAGAGTGCTAGCCAGAGACTTGGTTGAGGGTTCTTTCTCAGACAGGAAGGAATCAGACTATCTTGTTCTCTGTAGATTTCATTTATCTCTGCAAGAGTGCTAGCCAGATACTGGGTTAAGGGTTCCTGCTTAGACAGGAAGGAATCAGACTATCTTGGTTCTCTGTAGATTTCATTTATTTCTGCAAGAGTTCTAGCCAGAGACTTGGTTAAGGGTTCCTGCTCAGACAGGAAGGAATCAGACTATCTTGTTCTCTGTAGATTTCATTTATTTCTGCAAGAGTGCTAGCCGGAGACTTGGTTAAGGGTTCCTGCTCAGACTGGAAGGAATCAGACTATCTTGTTCTCTGTAGATTTACTTTATTTCTACAAGATTTCTAGCCAGAGACTTGGTTGAGCGTTCCTGCTCATACAGGAAGGAATTAGACTATCTTGTTCTCTGTAGATTTCATTTATCTCTGCAAGAGTGCTAGCCAGAGACTTGGTTAAGGGTTCCTGCTCAGACAGGAAGGAATCAGACTATCTTGTTCTTTGTAGATTTCATCTATTTCTGCAAGGTGTGCTAATCAGAAATAAGGCTAAAAGTTCTTGCTCAAAAAGGAAGGAATCAGATAAGCTTGTTCTCTATTAGATAGAGTTATCTTTTTCTGCATTACTGTTTTCATGAAGGAGTGTCAGTACTGAAGTCTCTATTTGAGAGTAAGGGTCGTGTTCTCTGGTTGCAGAATAGTTGTTATTTCCTATTGAAAAGTGTTATTTTAATGTAATCCAGGATTCTTAGATTAATATTTAAGATCTGCAATAGGGAGGTTGCTTTCTTGTGATTTAATTCAGAACTTCAGTTCATTCAAAGCAAGTGTGATTAGCATAAGTTTCTTTACTACAACTCTAAGTTGCTTTTGGAATTGAGCATATATAGTGCGTGGTTATATTTGAAATAAAATGACTTCCCTGGGTTGATAATTTATGTATCACTTGATTGTTTGAATCAATTAAGCAATTATAGTGACCAACAGTGACTCCTCCCATACTATGGCATTTCATTCCATATCCTTTCATCCCGACCCCCATGTTCTCAGTGTTTAGGTCAATAAAATTGATGGCTTGGATCCCATGGTTTGGTCACCCAAATTGAGAATTATTTTTCATGCGTTATTGATGATTTGGCCAAACTTCATTGTGGTGTTCTCTATTTGGAACCTAAACACTGAAAAAAATTTCAAAGGTGTAAAAATGCATGCCAGGTGTATGTATCTTGGACATAGTTTTTTGCATAGATTTATGTGTTGATGCATAGTAGCATAAAATAACTATTTTTTCACAAGTCCATGCATCCAAACGTGTGGAAATCATCCAAATCCTTCTATCCTTGACTTTACTTTAATTAGAGGAATTATTAAAGTAAAGTTCTTTTATTAATTAATTGAATTATTTAAGGAAATGCTAAAGGTTAGAATTTAATATTATCCATTGATCTCGAGTGAGGTGAGAAGTATTCTCAACCATCAATCACTTAGAAGATTAGGGTTAGGTCATAACTTAAGATTATGAAATCAAAGCTAGGGTGAAGGAGGAAGACACTTGACAGACTTGACATTTGTGTTTGAGACATGGTTGTATCACAAAGAATTGTGATTCAAGGAGATATTGGACAAGTGGAGAAGGAATTCCATATAGATATTAGGTCAAGGAGAAGAGAGAATAGAGGCATCCACACATKTKTTTTAACAAATAATATCCACAGGAAAGGGTTGATTCATACGATGTTTTCTATATGGTCCTTGAGGTTGTGTATGCAGTTTTTAGTGGAGATAGGAACGTATACACAAGTTTACTTAAGGAAAGGTGCATACTCTTAGAAAATCTTTCTAGATATGGATCATACAATAGATCATACTTTGACAGGTTTGTCTATAGTTGTTTTTCTCTCAGTGGGCCATTATCCCTATTACGAGAGCCTTGATTTTATCATAATAAAATAATCAAAGCATTGATTTCCCCTCCATGGTTTTTCCAAGGCTATATACCCAAAAATATTGGTTTTTATGTGTGCATGATTTTTTTCCTATTTTTCTCCAGCTAGATTTATTTGAATTGAATATTTGGATAGTGTATTTTTTTTTGAGTTTCTAATCTAATTTGCAATAAGGAAATCACTAGATAAAAATATACATAGGTGTCAGAGTAAGGTTTTAAACATGGTATCAGAGAACATTCTCTAAGAAGAACATGAATCTAAGATCCATAATGGTTTATAGAAAATATATTGGATCTACAGGAGATCTTAGTAGATCCATAACTAGAAGCCATAAATTGAAGGACATATTTCAGGGAAATAGTCATACCGAGGCAGAACTAAGGTTTTCCAATTTTACGGAGTTCTATGCAGGTTTTATAAGGAACATGGGTGTACATACATGGGTTTCTTTGGAGACAGCCATGTATACGTGGGTAGTAGTAAACAAAGGTGAATACATATGTAGGTTTCAGTGAGGCAAGTCACACACATATGCAAGGTTCAAGGGTGAAAAGCATGTACAAATCCATATAGGTTAGTAGAGGGGAAGTTTCAATAGCATCTTATTTCCAGGGAAGTTTACCTATCAAAGGGATGGAAACAACATTGTTGAGATTTGAATATAGATTGGATGGAGCATCAAACTTACTATATTGGAAAGAAAGCATGACTTTTGCATTAAAGGAGTATGACCTTTGGGAGTTAGTGAATAAAGTATTTGTTCCATTGAAAGATCTTATAGATTTTGTAGTTCACCAGAAGAAGGAGATCAAATCCAAGCGAATATTATTGGATTCAGCGAAGGATTATCTAATTCCTCACTTATCCAAGAAGAATATGTCCAAAGACATATTTAATTCCTTGGTAGGTTTATTCCAAGGAACTAACATGAACAGGAAGATGGTCTTAAGAAATAAACTCATATTGGTGCAGATGTCTAGATGTGACAATGTTACCATTTATTTCATGAGGATCGCATAGGTGTGTGATCAATTTGCAGCCATAGGGGAGAAAATAGAGGATGCAGAGATCGTGGATGTGTCATTGAATGGTATTCCCAAATCTTGGGAACCATTTGTCAAGGAAGTTTTCACTCAAGAACATCTCCCAGATTGGGAGAGACTTTGGGGTGATTCCATATAGGAAGAGACTCGGGAGGAGTCAAAGAGGAACAAGAAGTAAACTAGTGGTGAGAATGTGGCTCTTATTAGTAAGATAAGGAAGGGGAAAAGAAAGAGTTTGAATAAGAAGGGTAACAGTTATGGAGGATCATCAAAACCTAGGAAGAATAAGGAATTGAGTAAAATCAAGTGCTTATCATGTCATCATAATCGACATTATGGATATCAGTTTCTAGAGAGGAAGAAGGGTAAATGAAAGATGAAAAAAAAACATCAACAAAGACACAACTAGATGAGTTTACAACAAAGTTTGAAAAGGATTTCTCATTGGTCTCTCACATTTTTACTAGTACATCTATGAGGAGTGCACAATTCTTCGACATTGGTGCATCTTTTCATATGATAGAGGTATGGAAGTGATTTAATAGTCTAGTGAAGAGGGACTCAGAGTCTCATGTGGAGCTTGGTGACGATGTTAAATATGCAATGAAGGAAGAGGGAACAATTATGTTCAAGATTGATTTTGGAGGTTTTTTATATGCCCACGATGTGCTTTACATACTAGGTTTGAAGAATAATTTTCCCTCAGTCTTAGCCATGGACGAAAAGGGATCTTCCATTACTTTTTAGAGAGGCAAACTACTCATACATCTAGGGAAAACTATCCCAAACACATTAGTGATTATTGGGGTTAGAGAGAGCACTTTATACATGTTTTAGTGCAAGAATGTTTAGGATTTGGTAAACGATGGTGATAGTCTATGTGCGTTGTGTCATGGGAGGCCGGGACATATACACTATAGGGAATTACTGATTCAGAGAGGGATTGTTACAGGTCTTGCAGATTTCAGTATTGAGAAATAGCGAGTGTGTAGAGGGCGTTTACTTGGCAATAATTCTAGGGATAATTTTCCAAGCAAAGAGAGTAGGTCTAAAGGATCCTTGGATATTATCCATTCATATGTGGGTGTGTCAATGTTAGTAGAATCAGTACAGATATTGTCATACTATGTGACTTTTATTGATTAATTTTCTAGGAAAACCTGAATATTCTTTATGAATACCAAGGATGAGGTCTTCAGTCAGTTTCAGGAGTTTATGGCTCAGGTGGAGAACCAGACAGGAAAGAAGATCAAGGTCTTGAGGTTGAATAATGGGGAAGAGTACACCTCCAATGATGCCAAGTATTTCTACAAGGAGGAAGGGATCAAGAGGGAGTTTACAGTCTCATACAACCCTAAAAAAAATGTGGTTGTGCAAAGAAAGAATCATTTCATCATTTGTGCTATCAGGGCTATGATACATGAGGAAGAGTTTCCTATGATTCTTTGGGAAGAGTTGTGTAACATGCTAGTGTATGTGAAAAACAACAGTCCTCATAGGATATTGGGGTGAAAATACTCTGGGGGAGACAATTTCAGGGGTGAATCCATAAATAGAATATTTGATCATATTTCATTGTCCATTCTACATGCATGTTCTTGTGGTGAAGAGGATGAAACTGGGTCCTTCCTGACAAAAGGGTATATTTTTTGGGTACAAAAAGACCTCAAAAGTTTACATGATATTCATTCAAACATAAAGAAATATGCTTGTGATTAGATCTGTTAATTTTGAGGATAACTTGGCATCTAGGACACCTCATGAGTTATTGATAGTGACATAGGATGCAGAGAAATAGGCTGTGAAGGATGAGCAACAATAAACAATTCATAGTTTAGGTAGGGAGGAGGATTTATCCCTTTATAGTCCTTTCAGGATACCTAGGTGTCTATTACAAACATTGAGGGATGTTGGTGAGGCTTCTAGGAGTGTGGTTAGAGAGTGTATATCTCCAAGGAATTTTTTTAACTATATTGTTCTTATGAGTAGCATCATTGATGCTAAGCCTTCCATTTTTGGGAAGTAGAAAATCAACAAGGATGGCAGGATGTCATGGTAGAGGACTACACCTCTATTATGAGGAATAGTGTTTGGGACATAATACCAAGACTCAAGGGGAATTCATTTGTGAGTTCCAGGTGGATCTACAAGATAAAACAATCAGGGGATGGTAGCATCAAAAAGTTCAAGGAATTTTTTTGGCGAGAGAGTTCTCCCAGAAAGAGGGAGTGCAATACGATGAGTAATTTTTTCCAATTTACAAGTATGATTCTATTGGAGCTTTTATTTATATTTATTTAGTTATGAGGTGGATGATACATCATATGGATGTGAAAATCACTTTCCTCAACAAGATCATTTATGAGGAAGTATACATAGAGAAAACTTAGCGATTTGAGGTACATGGGAGGGAGCGTCATGTTTGTAGGCTTAAGTAAGCCTTGTATTGACTCAAACAAGCACCCGGGGCATGGTACTCTAGGATTGAAATATACTTGTAGAGCATGGGATTTACTAGGAGTGATGTAGATCTTAACTTATACTTCCTACTTGTTGGGGTAGATCCTAACTTGTACTTCATACTTGTTTGGGTGGATCCACTCATCTCGGTTCTATACATAGATGATTTATTTCTAATAGATGCATATGAGCTTATTGCAAGGTGAAAGTAGATTTGGATATTGAGTACGAGATGAAGGAAATTGGCTTGATGCATTATTTCTTGGGGTTATAGGTATGGAAGGTATAGAGAGAGATATTCATTGGACAAGGGAAGTAGGTAGTCGATATAATAAGGAGATTTATAATGGAGGACTGTAGACCAATGGATACATGTATGGATACCAATATAAACAAGGTGGTGACTTCATATTTAGAGTTGGTGGATCCTAGGATATACAGGAAGTTGATAGGGTCCTTGATATATTTGGTCAATACCATGACATATATATGTTTAATTGTGAACAACTTGATTCAATTCATGGTGGAGATGAGGTAGGTGGATTGTATAGCAGCAAAGCATGTTCTTGAGTACCTGAGAGATACAATGGAGTATGGATTGAGGTATCTTGGAGGACATGGAATGGATTTGTAGGTATGTATAGAATCATATTGGGTAGAGAGTGCAGTAGATAGAAAGAGCACCTCACAGTGCTACTTCAACTTGGGATCAACAAGAAGTAGATTTAGGTAGCACTTAGTTTAGTAGAGGCAGAGTATATGGAAGCAAGTATGCCTATTTGTGAATCCATTTGGCTTAAAAAATTTCTTACAAGATTATTTGATCAAGAGTTGGAGCCTACGGTGATATATTGTGATAATCGTAGTTGTATCAAAATCTTGGAGAATCTAGTAATCCACGAAAGGTCCAATTATATTGAGATCAAATATCACTTCATCAAGGATAGGATCCAAAAGATTGTAGTGAAGCTTCAATATATTTCCACACATAAGCAGGTTGCATATATTATGACCAAAATATTTGAGAAATGGAGGTTTGTGTTTTTCAGAGACAAACTTGGAGTGGTGTAGAATACCTTCCTCACTAATAGGGAGTGATAATGCATGGTAGCATCAAAAAAGTATTTATGCATATTTATGTGCATCTACATGTGTGGAAATCATCCAAATCCTTCTATCCTTGAATTTAATTTAATCAAAGTAATTATTATAGTAAAATGATTTTATTAATTAATTGAATTAATTGAGTTATTTAAGGAAATGATTAAAGTTAGAATTTAATATTATACATTGATCTCAATTGAGGTGAGAAGTAATATCAACCATCAATCACTTTGGATATTAGAGTTAGGTCATAACTCAAGATTATAAAAGCAAGGCAAGGGTGAAGGAGGAAGTGACTAGACAGACTTGACACTTATGTGTGAGACGTGGTTGGATTACGAAGGATTGTGATTCAAGAAGATATTTGATAGGTGGAAAAGGAATTCCATCTAGATATTAGGTCAAGGATAAGAAATAACATAGGAAACTACAGGTGGGTTTCAATAAAGAGAAGTGACAATAAAGGGTTGATCCATACAAATTTTTTTGTACAGTCCTTGAGGACATGTATGTGGGCATCCATGGAGACAGGTGTGTACACACAATTTTACTTAGGGAAATGTGTGTACACCTCAAAAATCATGTTGGATCTGAGTTGTACAATAGATAATACTTTATTGGGTTTGTATGCAATTGTATTTCTCTTAGTGGACCATTATCCATGTTATGGGAACCCTTATTTTATCATAATAAAATCATCTCGGAACTAGTTTTCCTATGAGGTTTTTCCAGGGGTATATAACCTAAAATATGTATGTTTATGTGTGCATGATTTGGTTTCCAGTTTTTCTTTTGATAGAATTATTTGAGTTGAGTATTCCAACAATGTATTTTTTTTTTTTGAGTTGCTAATATAATTTGCAGTAAGGAAATCACTAGATAGGAAGATACCTAGGTGGAAGAGTAAGGTTTTAAACATTACTAATGATTTTAAATAGATGTTGGATCAAGAATTGATGGTCCATTCAATCGAGAAGTCAACCTACATATTGATTCAGTTGGTCGGGTGAT
>JASDQU010947895.1:16726-28538 GCA_032191745.1 Picea mariana
ATTCCTCTCGATCTGACTCGATAGAGCATATTTGATAGAGTCAACTCTAACAACCGACAATTATACGTGGACAAGATATTTCAGATTCTATGGAAATAAGTTAGATATTGAGGGTATAAAAGGAAAACCCCTTTGGTCATTTTCATCATGGATATCAAGTGGAAAATATCCAATATGCATTGTGATGTCCTAATCAGAGTGCACCTTGCTTAAGTATTGTAATGGTGTCTTTAGACACCACCCTTTATCTTTAAATTATTTTGTTCCTCTTCAATTATCTACAGTATTGTGTTCTCTATTTCATGTCATATTCCACCCCATTCCCCAACATGGTATTATATCCGATGTTTTAAAACCTCATCATGTTATCTACAAACCTTGCTGAGATGAATTTGTTGTGTGATTGACTCTAGGATGGTGGTTTTCTAGTTGGAGCTTATTGAAACAAATTGATTTCCATCTAGATATCAAGGATGGCTTCAAATATTGATCATGTTGTTTTGAATAGATCATATTATGCAGTATGGGAACCAAATATCGAAACCCTATTGAAGAGAAAAGGACTATGAAAATATATGAAGGATGAAATTCTGTATCCAACAGTTGACCAGGCGAAGTTCATTGTTGATGGAAACAAGGATGAGGATATATGAGTCATTACGACCTACATCTCATAGGATCTTTGTTTTCACCTAAGTGGAATATATTTTCCTCATAAAGTATGGAATAATTTGAAGTCTTTGTTCAACCAAGTCGAAAAGATCCACTTCATTTAGTTGGAGAAAGAGTTGATCTCTCTGGATCCTCATTCTTTTGAAAGAATGGAGGAATATTTTTTGCATTTCAAAGAAATGCAATTAAAATTGTGTGAATTTGGAAAGAATTATCAGAAGAAGGATGGATAACTCAACGAGCTAGTCCTGATTAAATTGAGAACATGATTCGATGTTTTCATGTCGAATTTCTGCCTCAACTTGAAAGAACGAAAGGAATATTGTAAGGACTACACCTTTGAAGCTTTATGTGGTCTTTTAATTACTACTCAACATAGATTTATTGAAGAAGAAAATATTAGTGGTAAACACCAGACCCAATTGTTGAAAGGAAAGGGAAAGATGGATTTCAGGGATAGAGTATGGTTTGATGTCTTTACATAGAAACCTACATACTATGACCAGAAACCTTAGAGATAGGTAGATGCACCAAAACAAAATCTAAAGAAGAATACATGTCCATACAGTGGAAAGAATGGACATGTGGAGTAATTCCTCTATAATAAGAAAGATGAATTAGAAGAGAAGGTTAAATTACTTGAAGGAGACGTGTGAGTTGTATGCCAATCCGATGATAATTTCACCTTCCAAGTGAGAAATTCTTAGGCCTTGTTGTCGCATTCTATATAGAAAAAATGGGTGGTTGAATCTAGGTGCACGCATCACATGACTAAGGACACATCCTTATTCACATGGTTGGATGAAGCTAAGGAGAGGAAAATATATGTTGCTATTGTTTTTTCTCTGGATTTTGATGGTCAGGGTGATGTTGTTGGCCGACATGGGAATATTGTTGACATCTATCACGTGTAAACTCTCAATGCCAATATGTTTTCTATTGCTAATCTAAATAAAATAGGTAATAATATGGAATTATGGCCAGATCAATTCTATGTTGATTATTTGAAGAAAGGTAAGTCGATTATCTCTGACGGGCTTCTTGACCTGACAAACAATTTGTACAAGTTCTCTGACATGACTCATCCTGAACCCAAACCGACTACACTTGTTTCTCACACCAATGAGAAAAGTTGAGTTTTGCATGAGCGACTCAGACACTTGAATTTTTGAAGTATGCAAGCACTCACAACTTAGAATATGTATGTTGGTCTACTGAAAGTATTTCATTTGAAAGGAGTTTATAAGGGTTGTGTTCTTGGGAAATATCATCAAGAGTTATTCAAATATTAAAAACCATGGAAAGAATAAAACTTACTGGAACTTGTTCACAGTGATGTATTCTACACCAATCCACCTTCACTGATAGGTGAAAAGTAAATTTTAACTTTCAGTGCTGATTTATCTCACTTCACATGGGCCTTTTTCCTGAAGAATAAGAACCTTGTCTTTGAGAACTTCAAGGAGTTTTTTGCCTTTTTGCTGAAAGGTAATGTGGTCAACCAATCAAATAATTAATATAATAAACTGGTGGTGAGTATGTAAATTGACCTTTTAAATAATACATTCTTCGATTTGGTATTGATTGGTAGTAGTAGGATCCTCACACACCTCAGTAGAATGGAATCGTAGAATGAAAGAATCAAATGTTAGTTGAAATGAATATATGTATTTTGCAGGCTAAAGATATTTCTAATCGCTTCTGGGCTGAAGCAGTGTATTGTGAAAAATATTTTCTCAATCACATCTCAACTTCATTTGTTCCTTTCATGAATCTAGTCGAACGATGGTATGGGAAGATGTCTTCAGTTAGCCACTTCCATGTTTTTTGATTTCTTTCCTAGGCTCACATTATTGATGATTGAAAAAATAATTTGGATGAAAAGAGTCATGCTTGCATCATGATGGGATACTCTAAAGAGTCTAAATCCTATCAACTATTTGATCCTATCAAATGAAAAGTCATTATTAGACAAAATATTAGGTTTGATGAGAAGTTTTCAGACATTAATTTCTTGAATTCCTCCTCTGAATTTATACATGATGAAACCCTTAATGTTGTCTTTGACACTAATTATATTGTTCCATTCTTTATTCAATCATCTATACAATTGAACATTCTCCCTAATTTAACTAGATTATCGACCTCTGATTCGACTAGTGCATCATCCTTTGTTTTGACTGGTCCATTGATTGAGGGCCCTCTAACTCTTGATTAACATGTTGAAGTGAACTGAAGTTCACCTGTTTATTGTCTACCCAAATGGGATTCCAAGATAATTGAATTTTCTCCAGACAATGTTGAAGATGCTTGCTCTAAATGAAAATATTGAAGTCAAAAGAAACATGCCAATATTTCCTTGATGATTGGTGTAGTGGATATTTCTAATCCTGTTACCTACTCAGATGTTGAAGAAGGGTTTGAATGGGTGCATGCCATGTAAAAATAAATTGATTCTTTGACGAAAACTTGCACTAGAAACTTATTTCCTTGATTGCGAGGAAAGAACATTGTGAAGTGTCGATGGGTATACCCAACCAAATTTACCATCGAAGGTGTTTTTTCATGACATAGAACATGTCTAGTTGCAAATGGATTTTATCAACAAGAAGGAATTGAATACACTGAAACATTTTCTTTTGTCGCAAAGATTAACTATGTTCAACTGATTCCTTCCCTTGCTACTTGTTTTGGATAGAAAATCCATGAAATGGATGTGAAGAGTGATTTTCTTCATGGATACCTATCTCAATAAATTTTCATGGAACAACCACTTGGTTTTTTGAAATATTTAGATTTGGTGTGTTGACTCAACAATTTGCTTTATGGTTTGAAGCAGGCTCCCTGAACTTGGTATGCTAATATTGATACTTTCTTCCTTCAAATTGGGTTCAAACGTTGTGAATATGATCACAACTTGTATGTACTCCATACCAATGGAGACACCTTGATTGTTGTTGTATATGTAGATGACTTACTCATTACTATAAATAATAATGATATCATCTGTAGATTGAAGAAACAGCTTGTTGAATCCTTTGACATGAAAGATCTTGGTACTCTACATTATTTTTTGGGTCTTCAAGTATTACCACTTTGTGAGGGACTTTTCATTTCTCAGTATAAATATGTGATATATTTGTTGAATTCTTTTAATATAGAAATCCTTGTGCTACTCCTTTTCAGTCTGGAGTAAATATTACAAAAACCTATCAAACACCTCCAATCGATGCTACTCTCTATTGATAATCGATCAACAATCGTATTTATTTTACTCATAGTCAAGATGACATTTCCTTTATTTTTAGTGTGGTTTCTCGATTTATGCAGGACCCTAAATAAAGACACTATAAATTAGTCAAACGAATTGTTAGTTATCTCAAGCGTACCACTCAATTTGGTATCAAGTATTGCCAAATTTAAGATTCATTGGTTGGCTTCACGAACTTTGATTGGGCTGGTGACATTGATGATAGGAAGTCCACTTCTGGATATGTGTTTCACTATAGAGTTGGACCTTTGGTGTGGTCATGCAAGAAATAAAATTTAGTCTCTTTGTCAACTAAAGAAGAATAATATCGCGGTGTCGTGCAAGAAGGTACTTAGGCAGTATGGATTTGCCAACTTTCTGGAGAACTTGGCCTTCATGTTTAGACCTCAACTAAAATCTATTGTGATAAACAAAGTTCCATACAAGTTGCTGAAAATATTTTTTCCCATAGTAATATGAAGCATGTTCAGCTCCATGCTTACTATTTCACACAATTGTTTCATGAGGATGTTGTCTCTCTTAAATATTGCAGGAAAAATGATTTGTTTGTTGATGTCTTCACCAAATCTTTAATTGAAGCCATATTTATCAAGCTTTACATGATGCTTTAGGTTCAAGAAGCTAAAATTATCAGGGGTTGGGTGTTATAATGACATAATTTCACCTCCTAAATATCCAAAGCTGTGTGATGATGTTGGGGTATTGGAAAATCAAGAATTGATGGTGTGTTAAACATCTCCTAGGTTCAGTAGATCAAGACATGGACCTACATATAGATATAACTGATTGGGAAATTGACCACCACACTACACTGGTCAGTTGAGTATTTGACATGCATGTTGTCCAGACATTCTATAATAACGCCGATGAACACTCGAAGATATTTTCGAGGTGAATCAACCATCCTAGCAATCAACTACAATTTGGACATGTAGGTGGTCGGGTCAACCATCCCTGTTAAGTTGACTCAACATAACGGATTTAACAGACTCAAGTATAACAATCGATGGTTACATGTGGACAAGATATTGTGTATTCTATGAAAATAAATTAGATATTGAGGCTATAAAAAGAAAAAAACTTGGTTCATTTTCATCGTGGTGATCATATCATCGAGATCCAAGATGCATTGTGATGTCCTGATCATAGTGCACCTTGATTAAGTGTTGTAATAGTGTCTTTAGACACCACCATTTATATTCGACTTTCTTTTCCCTCTTCAATTATCTAGAATATTTTGTTATCTATTTCATTTCATGTTCCACCCCATTCCCCAACAACAGACACCCACCATTTAGCTCATTTGATCAAGTTGAAACATTTTGGCACAATGGAAGACTTTGTAACCACATTTGAGCACTTTGATTTTAGAATGGATGGAATTTCCAATTCCTTCTTCAAGGAATTATTTATTAGTGGCCTAAAGGATGAAATTTTTCCCCAGGTCCTCATGTCTCAACCCCAGACTTGGTTGGAATCTACTAAATGCACTAAAGAAGCACAATAGATTATCTCTTCCTAAAATAAAAAAACAAAATACTCCTTTATTCATCACCCTAGACCCACTAATACCACCCATCTTGCTACTCCTTTCAAGACCCATAAATTAATTAGGGAAGAAATTGATGAACGCCAACTCAAGGGCCTTTGCTATAATTGTGAGGATAACTATTGTTTAGGGAAGAAGTGTTATTTGTGAGGATGTTTCTGACGACGATGTTCATGTTTCCCTTGTTAAATAAATACCCCAAGAAGAGGATCTTACTCCACCCTCTGACCCTCCCTAAGTTGAATTGTTAATTTCACTGAATTCCCTCACTATATTTTCTGCTCCCCAAACCGTAAAGTTAATTGGCTAAATTAAACATCAGAAAGTCATCATCCTAGTTGATAGTGGTAGCATCAATAATTGTATTCATCATCTCACTAATCAAGAATTCAATTTCTATATCCATGTAGTCAATATTTTTCAATTCATTATTGCTAATGGTGATTCCATGAAATGTGGGGGGAATTGTGAAAATGTGCGCTGACAAATTGGTTAGTACCACCTTAAATCTCAAATGTTTTCTATAGACATGGGTGGTTGTGATGTAATTCTTGGTGTTGAATTGTTATACCTTGTAAACCCCATTAATATGGATTTTAAGCATATTATCTTGCAATTCCAATAGGAGGGAGAACAATGTAACTTCCAAGCCATCACAATAGGTATATTTGATATCATCAAATTCCAATGAATGGAAAATATACTCAAAAAAAGTAATTCTGGCATTATTTCTAAACTCCATTCTATTCAATCTGTTTAGACACCTTCTGTGCATATTGACATACAATCTATACTATCCTAACACAAAACAATTTTTAACACCCCCCATGGCCCTCTCCCTTCCCTCGGTGTCCATGATAATTCCATTCCTCTAGTCCCAAGAAATATTTCTCCCAATGTTAACCCTTAACACCATCCGTTTTCCTAGAAAAATGAAATTGAGAAAATTGTTTAAGAATTTCTAGAAGCGGTTGTTATCCATCCAAGTAATAGCCCTTATTCTTCTCCAGTAATCATGGTACTCAAGAAATAAGTAGCTTTGTGCATGTTTCCTAATTTTAATTCCCTCGACAAAATCATAATCAAGAACAAATTTCCCATCCCTATCATTGATTACCTTTAGGATGAATTGAGTGGTTCTCAATACTTTACCAAATTTGATCTCTATTCTAGCTACCACTAGATATTTATGAAGGAAGAAGACATTCCCAAGATTGTATTTCAAACTCATGAGGGTAACTATTAGTTCTTGGTCATGCCCTTTGGCTTCTGTAATGCTCCATCAACTTTTCAAAGTCTCAAGAATAATTTCTTTCGTCCCTTCCTCCATATACTTTTCTTAGATTTATTTCATGATATTCTCATCTATAGTAAAAATTGGCAATCCCATATCGCCCATGTGGATCAAGTTCTCCATCTACTATCTCAACACCAAATTTTTCTCAAATAGTCTAAATGTGCTTTTGGCACCTCTAAAGTTGAGTATATGGGTCACATTATTGACAAGGATGTTGCACGAGTAGATCCTAATAAAATTCATGCTATGACGGATTACCCCCTTCCTAAAAATATTAAAATATTGCATGGTTTCTTTGGTTTAATGGGATATTATTCCAATTTTGTTCAAAATTTTGGAAACTTTTCCACTCCTCTCACTACTCTCCTTAAAATGAAATCATTCATTTGGATGCCCAAAGCTAATCACTCCTTCCAGGCCTTGAAATATGTTATGTGCAAAACTCTAATCCTCGCACTACCCGACTTCACCAAAAGAAACTTCCTAGAATGCTATGCATATGGAAAAGGAATAGGGGAAGTCCTCATGCAAGATGTCCAACCCTTGAGTTTCACTGAAAAACAACTTTCAGAGAGACATTTTGGCCTATTAACCTATGAAAAGGAAATGTTAGCTATTTTTCTTGCATTAGATGTCTCACATACTTATCTATTGGCACAAAAATTCAAAATTAAAATTGATCATCATAGCCTCGTGTATTTTATGGAATAAAGTATCTCCTCCTAGAGCAACAAAAATGGGTGACCATTTTTTTGGGGGTATTATTATGAGATCATTTACAATAATGGAAAACAAAATGTGGTTGTTGATTCTCTATCTAGGAAATATGAAGAATAACAGACCATTTTTTCCTTCTCTTTTAGTGTAGCCAATTGGATTCATGCAGTTCACCAGGAATGGTTGCAAGATCCNTCAAAATTAAAATTGATCATCATAGCCTCGTGTATTTTATGGAATAAAGTATCTCCTCCTAGAGCAAAAAAAATGGGTGACCATTTTTTTGGGGGTATTATTATGAGATCATTTACAATAATGGAAAAAAAAATGTGGTTGTTGATTCTCTATCTAGGAAATATGAAGAATAACAGACCATTTTTTCCTTCTCTTTTAGTGTAGCCAATTGGATTCATGCAGTTCACCAGGAATGGTTGCAAGATCCCAAACTTTATAGCCTGATTCAATAATTACAAAAGGATCCTTAAGTTTATTCAGGGTACTCTTGGAATAATGATGAGCTTCATTATAAATTTCACATGTATTTAAGCAAGAAGTCGAACCTTAAATCCACAGTTCTCTCTAAGCTTCACTCTTCTCCCACGGTTGGGCATTCAGGTTTTACCAAAACCTACGAAAACCTACCAAAACCGTAAGGATAATATGGTGCCAATGAATATTCCCACATTCCTGACATCCTGGCCTCTTGTGGGAATATCTCAATAAGATACAAAATAAACACTCCCTCTTAGCGAGGGAGGTATTCTCTACCACTCCTAGATTTTCTCCAAAGTATACAAACTTCCCCTTCACTAGAGCTTTAGTGAGAATAGTTTCAATATGCTCGTCTGTGGAAATGTGTTGTAGCTTCAAAACTCCCTTTTACACCTTATCTCTATTGAAGTGGCATCTGGTGTCAATTTATTTAGACTTATCATGAAACATTGAGTTTGTTGAAAGTTTCATACAACTCTAATTGTCACGATGACTCACTGTAGGCTCCAACTCCTGTCAAAATAACCTTTCAAGAATATTGTGAAGAAACATTGCTTGAGAAATTGCCAAACCAACTTCCATATAATCTACCTCTTGTGAATTGAGTGCCACAGATGTTTGCTTCTTACTCAACCAGGAAAATATTTCTGATCCCAAACTAAAGCAAGTACCAGAAGTACTCTTCATGTCAATTGTAATACCTACCAAATATGAGTCTAAATATCCATGCAACCTCACTCCATTAATCCCCACATATATCAGACCAAATCCAAATGTACCCTAGAGGTACCTGAGCACAAGTTTTCTTTCCACCTAATGCACCTGTCTCGACTCAACCATGAACTAACTCAAGTTGTTAACAACAAAACAAATATTTGACATGGTGTTAACCAAGTACATACACAAGCAAATCAACTAGCAATACATCATGGGATCCACCCATTACGAATCCGAATCTCCCATAATTCTCATATTGGTGGTCACAGGTGTACACATGGACTTAGATTTCATCATTTTGAATCTCTTCAGTATCTCAACTACATACTTCCCCTTTTTTAGGAATATCTTTCCTAGTTGTTGCCATGCCTCTAATCCTAAGAATATGAATCCAAATCCTTCTTGCATTTGGAAATGAGCTCCTCATCCCCTATGAGGAATAAATCATCAACATATAACACCAATATAAGAAGAATCTTACCAAACTATTAGAGATATAGGTTGGGTTTTGCTTCACTCTTAATGAAGCCTGAGCTCTACAAATACCTACCAATCCTTGAGTACCATGCCTGACTTTTCTTCTTCGTTTCACACATGGATTTCTTTAATATGAAAACATGAAATTCCTTCCCATGTACCTAAAATCCATGATATTTCTCTATGTACACCTCCTCCTCAATTACACCATTGAGGAAAGTTGTCCTCACATAAAGTTGATCAATATTCCACCCCATGACTAAAGAGAGAGAAATAACCATCCTAATAAAACTATAATTGGCCACTGGAGCAAAAGTATCCTCATATTCTATTCCCTCTTTCTACAAACCTTGCCTTATACTTCTTGATACTACCATATACAATATTATTGATCTTGTAGATCCATTTTTAAGTTACTACCAACTTCCCTTTTGGTATTGAAACTATATCCCATACATCATTCTTCATGATGGATTGGTACTCCTTCATCATGGCATCCTTCAAAACCTACTGACCTATTTCTTCCTTCAAAATGGAAGGCTCAAATTCAATAGTGTTACTCATAAGAGCCACATATGATCCAAATCTCTTTGGTGGTATTCTCTCTCTATGGGTGTTTCTAGGAGTTGTATGTCTCTCAAAATCCTTTAGGGTCTCTCAAACCTATTTATGTCTCGTGTCTTGGCTACTAGGAGGATCTACTGGATCCTCCTCCTCTGACTCCTCCTCATGATTTGAGGGTCACTCCCCTGTACTAAATGGGATTGTACTCTCCTCAACCTTTGGAGCATATTGCTCCTAACCAACTAATGGGATCTCTTGAGACCTCTTGAAATATAAATCCTCCTAAAATTTAACATCCCAACTGACCTCATCATATCATTGTCCTAGAGTGTAGATCTAGTAGGCCTTCAAAGTCTCGCTATATCTCAAAAATGGACCCTTCCTCCTAGAAGGTTATAACTTCATCCTCTTCTCCTTAGGAACATGGATATATACTAGACAACCAAATATCCTCAAATTACCTATCTCTGGTCTCACTCCTGTGATATCCTCCTCTGGAGTATTTTCCTCCAAGGTTCTATGAGGACTCTTGTTCTGAACATAAACTATCGTGTTGCATGATTTTTACCATAACTCCAAGGGTATATCCTAGTCATGAAAAATTTCCTTGGAGACCTAAAGTATGGTTTGGTACTTCCTCTTGTCAACCCCATTCTATTGAGGGTTGTAAGGTACTGAAGTATTCCTCTTAATCCCTACTTTCTTAAAAAAATTCTTGAATTCATTGGAGGTATACTCACTCCCATTATTTGACCTCGGGACCTTGATCCTCTTCTATATATGATTTTCCACCAGAGACTTGAACTCCCTGAATCAACTGAAGACTTCATCCTTGGTATACATGAAGTATATCCATGTCCTCCTATAATAATGATCAATTAAAGTCACATAATACCGACGACAACCCATAGATGGAATTGACATTGGTCCAGTCACTTTTGAATGTACCAGGTCCAATATTCTCTTGGACCTACTATCACTGCTTTGAAAAGAAACATTGACATTATTTCTAAGTGCACAACCTATGCATACTCCTTGATGACCAATTTCTAACTCTGGGAGACCTATGACCATATTTATTAATAATTGTAGAGCTTGGTGATGCAAGTGTCCCAATATCCTATGCCAAAGCTTGCATGGGTTATCATTGTCATGCACCAGGGCCTGAGTTAGATAAATTGTTAGCTTCTAAATATTTCTATCATGAGTTCCAATGACATATGTTGAATCAAGACTCAAACTCTTTGGCCATGAAAGAACCTTCCAGTCAATGAATTCCACTACATACCCTATGTTCTCCATGACAGAGATAGAGAGTAGATTCTTCTTTAGTCTAGGTAAATACAATAATTCACTTGTATTGATAGGATTTCCAGAATTCAATTGAAATAAAATTATTCCAAATCCCTTGACTACATACTTGGAACTATCTCCAAGTTGGACCTACAATTATGAGTTTTTCTCTGATAGAATGGTGAGTGATTTCTGTGAACCTGTCATATGATGAGAAACTCTACTATCCACTAGTCACGTTTCCAGGGTAACACACCCAGAATAAGAACAAGTACAACACTCTTCTAGTGTTGTGAACAAAAAATGTGTTTCAATATGATCCCCTTCTCTACAAATCCCAAGCTCTGATATGATGTAAATTTTCACATGCAAATCTATGTGACTAATTTCAAATTTGAAAATTGCTTCCAAGTGATCTAAGTATGACTGAAAAAATTTACACTAAAATTATTGTCTGAAAAACATATGTAACAGAAACAAAAATATCATAGATGAATCATCAATAAACAAGAGACACAATATTTTTGTCTTGTAATTTTATGCAATCCTTCAAATATAAGGACAAAAAATAGTCCTCTCAAATAATACAATATCACCAAATATGAGGACAACCTTGTCCTTTGAAAATAAGATAATCGAAGGACAAACTTATCCTCCCAATAAAAAATATAAAACCAAACCTCAACTATATCTTGTAAATATCCTCTTCTCACAAATATTTTGTAGACCACCTGTACAACCTATCGACTTCACCTGTCAGCCT
>JASDQU010947896.1:8810-23831 GCA_032191745.1 Picea mariana
TCTAGCTCTCTATCTTGTGACCCCATTAACCCATTAATCAAAGGCACTATTCATTGCATTGGAGAAACAAAATACTGCATTGATAAATGTGAAAAGTCAAGGTTTTGAAGTTCTCTCACTTGGATACTATTCTTTGAGCCTTAGGCTATCTTGCCTCATTAAGGCATCCCTTTTATCTCACTAAAAAATCTTGTTACAAAACTAACCTACGGCCACTAGGACTTTGTAAAAGCTAACCTTCTAACCCTAGAAACCCTCCAAACTAACCCTAGGAACTAGCTATAATTTATCCATAACAAACTACTAACCCTAACATACTTTTTAGGCTAATCAGGAGTAACTTTTATTGGCTAACTTGCTGATATTTAGCCTATTTTTATACAGCCATTAAGGTTGTTAGCCTTTTCTGCAGATTTGCTATTTTACAATCATATTATCATGCTAAAGTCACAAGTTTATTTGCTAAAATGGTGCTCATTCTTTGCTAGTTTATTTCTCCCATTTTATCTTGGCATTTGTCATCTTATATAGCAACCTCATTTAATAGTTTCTTGTTGATATATATCTTTGTTTGTTTCTTCTATTAGGGACAACAAGCTTAAATTTCTTGTCCACTTGATATATTGCATTGTATACTTGGTTTTCCTTGGGTCTCAGACAAGTATTATCTCTTTGTAGGTCACTCAAGACTTTGGCAACCTAAAACAACCCTCAAGACTCATCACTAAGTTCCATTTTACATCTATAAACCTGACCTATAGGGGATTTTTTTCAGACATCACATTTTCCATCTCATTTACCCCTAGGGTCACCGGGACTCCCCCCTTGAGGTGACCACCTTACCTCTCAAGTGACGTGAACACATGCCTAAGATGACAGTGGGTAGGTGCTCTCTTAGTTGTCTCCATTTGGTGGTTGGGTCAGGATTTTCCCAACCTACAACTTGTGCGATAACAGGATGATAGTACTTTTCTCTTATGGAAGAAGTGGTGTGCTATCTCTCTTGGATGTTTTTCTTGCTTTTGTAGTGGAATATACTTGGTAAAATAGGGTTTATCTTGCTATCTCTTGAAATTGGTAAGAAATTTTTTTCATATTGTTAGTGTTTCTTATTGTTTCATGGTTATTCTTGTCTAAACCATTGGAGTAATATAAATTCATACACCCTCCACTAAGTCTATCACATTTGTCTTTGGATAAGCTACTCAACAAGGTTGATGGGAGGAGTAAAAGGGCTTACACCCTCTTCGATTTACCTTGCTAGTTATGTTTTCCCTAGGGAGTAAAAAGGATTACACCCCTTGGGAGGTAACACAACTAGCTCTTACAACAAGAGACCCCATAACTCAATTGATAAAGGCACTAGTCTATTTTTCATTGGAGAAATAAAATCATTTGCATTGGAATATGTGAAAAATAGAGATTTTGCAATTGTTCAAGTTGGAATCAATTTTTCATGCTTAAGGCTTCTTTCTACCCTAAGGGTGTCTAGATTAGCCTTGTAATTATTATTTCTATTATAAATTAATGCTAAAACCACTAGGGCTGCATAAAAACTCATATTCTTTCATTTATTGCTCACTTATCTACCGTTGAAATTTACTTGTGAACCTAGATTATAGTTCCACTGCTCTTTAGCTATTTTTTTATGGTTTACTTGTCAATTTCCATGGTTAGATATTGTTGTTGTAGAATTTTTTTTCTACATCCACTTGGGCATTCTAATACATTGTTGATAACACTAAATAAACAGCCCTAAAACTCACCAAAGTCTTGCTTCATTAATTGGAAGTTTAACTAGTCTTTACTAGATTTATTTCCCTCATCTTATACTTGATTTTTGTGGTTATATTTGCAGCTGATATAATTTGTTTACCACATAAAATATATTTCCATACTGCTACAATTTGGTACAACAATCTTATATTGTCGATCCCCTTTGATATAAGGCTTGGTTTATGATCATTTGTCTTGTTCTAGGCAGGGCTAACATTATTTTGTAGTTACCAAACACTTGAAAATCATTTATCCTTCAACAAGATTCATTCTCAATCCCTCCTTCATCTCCAATATTGACCTGTAGGGGATCCATCCTTCATCATCTCACTTCTCATCCCAATCCCCCAAGGGTCACTAGGATTCCCCCCTTGTGGTGACTTGTCATCACTAAAGTGAGGGGAGTCTCTATTTGAGGTGGCAGTGGGTAGGTACTCCCATAGTTGTCACACTCTTGTGGTTTGGGTCGGGCTTTTCCCAACCTACAATTTGTGTGATAACATTTTGTCATTGTTACTGGGGAGGATTTTGAATCCTCTTCCGATTCCTAACAAAAATTTGGAAATCTTAGATCCCAAATCCTTTACCTATATATTTCCTAGTGACTCCATTGATGGAAGATGCTCTCTCCATTTTTTATGAAAATTAAGTTCATCTGGCGACTCCATTGAAGCATCATACCATATAATGCAACCATGGCATCACATTATTTACCATGGGAATTCCATAATATGTACCCTTCCATTGATATCCAATATATTCATGGGTATTTGAATCATTGTCTTCTAGATTGGAACAAGAATTGTCTAAAGTTTAATGGTGATCTAACCCTAGTGGTCACCCATGTTGTGAATTATTTGAAATATGTTTCAACATTGAATATATTACATGATGATATACTAATGTGATTTTTTGTAGCATCTCTAGAGTTGATACAAAATAAGTGGCTCACATATTCATGCAATCCGAGAAGCATACTTTTCCCCACAAAGATTATTGAACAATTTCTCAATTATTGGGGCCTAACTACTCAGAATTTGCAAGATAATTTCCAAGAGCTGAAGGATGCTCTTTACAGGGAAGGTTTTCCAGTGGATGGTGAGGTGATAGTTAAATAATGTGAAATAGAGAATCAACATCATCCACCCTGTGCAAACTAGGTGCTTGAAGAAAATGTCTGAGAGGAAAATTTTTTAGAAGAAGAAGGCCCTACTGGTTTTATAACACAAGATCTTGATGAGAAGCATTGTAGAATAAGATCCTATCATGCCAAGATCACAGGAAAGTACAACATCAATGATGAAAAATCCATTGAGGAGGATGAAAACTTTAAGGAAATGTAGGATCTTGAAAAGACATCACCCACCAAAGAGCAAGCCCACAATGGCGAGATGAACAAGAGTTTCCTTTGGGATCCTTTCAGGAAAAGTGATATGAGACACTATGCATTGAGGATTAAGCCCCTTGTGATGAAGAGGTGTTGGAGGGGCATGTACATGAAGAAAGATGACATGAAGAAAAACAAGAACTCTAATGAATTTCAACATGTTGAGAATCTGGATGAGACGTTGATGTCCATTCTCCTACTTGACGAAGATGAATTTGTTCAGCCTAGATTTCCTCCTACACATAAATATGAAGAAGCGATCAATATAGATGATGCAAATGATTTCATGGAAGACCTCTCCGACATGATTTATCAACACATTAACGATTTCATACAGGTTGGAAGATGTAGGTGGGATATGGGTTGCTTCATTTTTTATAGAGATCACATTTACGACATTGAGGGTAGTTATCGTGCAAAATGGGTTGAGTTGTCATCTCAGAGAACTGGGCTTCATGTGTATATGATTCTTATTCTTGGCAACACGATGATAATGTGGTCACAGATTTATTTCATCCATGTAAGGATGACTTTTTGCAGTGTACTCCTGATGATTTTCGGTTATACTTTGAGAGTTGTGATGTGTATCCCTTTGAGGACTCAGATTCATTATGCGGTGAAAATTTTCATCCAACATCATGCTCAAATATTAAGGAAGATAAGACTATGGCCAACCCAGAGTGATAAGAGACTCACTCTACAAAGCAACAATATTTTCATCTCGGGTATTTTTGCAGGGTTTTGTGGATAAAGAAGCAACACACTTTGGGTTTTGGGGAGTATTCTTTCTCTAGACCCGAGGTTGTCTCTTATCTCATCTCCCCTTCTCAAGGAAATTTTAGGGTTTTCTTGGGACCTCTCATCTCCTCTTAGTCTTCAGGAAGTAGTGGTGTGCTAAAGGGGGATGAAGACGAGACATATTCTATATAGGGTAGCCCTCTTTAAATATGGATTGATCAAGCTTGTGGTCGTTCTTTCCAGCAGGTTTTCCTCCCTCTCACCCATCTCCATGAGTTTCATTTCATTTCATGATTATATGTTTATGTTTGCTCATGATTATTATGTGCTTAACTCATCTTTGTTGTATTACATAATTAAGCACGTGGGAGATACCTTTATGAGATGATCGGTTGGTTGAACTGGATGTACGATTTCACCTAACATCCATGGGATTCAATCACCATGGGCCTTAGGTAAGTAGGTAGGTCATCTGATTTCCCTTGCACTTGCATTTTCTTGCTCATGATAGTCTAGTTGCATCTACTTGTGTTTGCATGTCATATCTCATTTTTCATTTTTCTCTACTTTCATTATTGCATAATTGATTTACATCATTTTGCTTTATCATAATACATGTTAGTTTAGATGTTTTTGAAAAAATGCAAAATTTTCTTTTAAAAGATTAGTTGAAATTTTGGGATTTTGATCATATGGAAAAGGGTAAGTGAGCCACCCTGGATTTCATAGTTTGTTGTTTTAGTGTGTGTAGGAAAAGGTCTTACCAAGAGATGTTAAGGTTCTCATGCACTCTACGACRAGTACATGTCCCCAAGTAGGAGCCGGGTGTTATGCCCCATTTCTAGGGATAACTAAGGAGATGATGTCTTGAGGCTCTCAGGTTGCAGACATGGAGTGTCGAGAGGAAACCCAACATGYAGAGCCCTTCATTCACCATACACCACCATTCGACAATGGTAGCAACATCCACCAMAATTGGATTRGATCATAGAGGACAACGGGTCTTTATCCATTAGGTAACAAGCTTGGTATTGTGGTAAGTGTCATTCTAATAATTCAAGCATTTGAATGTGTTGCAAAAAGTCCTTTMTTGATTTTGAAAATATTTKCTTGGAAATTATGTTGTTTTCCCTATTTCACCTTGGTGAGTGTCATGGTTTCCTAGTAAGTGGCCACACTCTCGGAAAGGGTTGMTACCCGAGGATCTCCTTGAAGGGTCATCGCACCATTCCCACTCATACTTKCMACCTTYCATCACTTCTTCCCCTCTATTTCCCAATATTTTAGGTCTYCGGGCTTATTGACCMAAGAAGGGCATGTACCTTGTTTCATGGGAAGAAGGGGATAAAGGCATAGAGGGAAATATAGTCGGAAAAAGATAAAATCCAAATCATAACCTTCTATATTCTTTCCCAAGAGGTCTTGAGAATGATGAAATGTTTCTCTTAAAAAATCAGAAGACCTGTAAAATCAAACTCACATTATATATATTTCCTTCTTGTTGAGGTGTGTACATGTATGCGGTGTCCCTTTATTTCCATGCATATGGAAATCTGTGTACCTCTAGCTTCAAGTGACGTTGTGGTACTCTTTTATTTTCATGTCTTTCAGTACCCAATTGTTTTGGACATTAATAAATTAATGGAAAATTAATGGGCTTGGAAAAATGTTGCATCGCGGACGAAGGGAAGCACACCCTCTACAAAGTCACCCATAAATGAAACAATAAGAGCCTTTGTATGTCATGAAACCCAATACATAGAAGTCTAACCCCCATCCAATCCATATTCACTGCAAGACCAAGAGAGGTTTCTCCTTGGAAACTTCCCCTACTTGAGGAATTGGTTTGCCCAATAGGGCACTATGACACCCCTCCCATATCTAAATTTGGAAAATTCTATAAGGTCTTTGAGAATATGTTTGTTTTGAAAAGGGGGGATTTTATGCACATGTTCAAGTGTTTATTTTATTAGATATGGCTTACTTGGCATGATATTATGATTTGTGGACCCTTGGAGGGCGTACTTTCTTGTCTTTGTAGGTCCTTGACAGGTGATAGCTTAATCGTGGAGGTACAAGGTCACTTGAACCTTCACTTGGGGCATGAATCCTACGGGATGGATGATGCACCCCCTCTCCTTGGGCACACTAGAAGAGGGACATTACTTTTCAAGGAACTTGAGTGTCCCTTGGAGGTGACCCTTCCCAACCCCAATGTTTTCCTTTGGAGGCCTTATCTCTCTCTTCTAGGGCATGGCATCACACTTGGGAGGCTAGGGTTTTGGTGGTGTTGGTGACTTGATGATGACTTGGAATTTTTTTATGGAGGAAGACCCTTGCACCATGAATATTAGGCATTGGGAGGCCCAAGGACTTCTTAAACTAGCTCAATGTCTTCCCATTTATGCCAAAATGTCACCCTTAAGGGGGATGATGTCATCTTCTAGGGATTTATTCTTTTGTAAAATCAAATTTGAATGTGTAAAGGGGAAAAGTAGGAGGTCGGAATCCCTAATTTGTGGTTTACCCTAAGACAAGTGGACAAATTGGTTTTCTTAGGCCTTGTATAAATAAAGGTCATGACATTTTCATTTTATCACAACAACACACTTGAGATTTACATAAGTTTTGGGATGAAATTTTCTCCCTACTTGGGAAACTTTCACTTTCTCTCCCCTATGATATTTTGGATGCTAGTACTTGTCTCTTGTGGAATAAGTGGTGCACTATCTCTATTGGATACTTGTCTTTCTTTTGTGGTGGAATATAGTTGGTAAAAGAGGGTTTATCTTGCTATCTCTTGAAATTGGTAAGGAAATTTTTGCGTATTGTTAATGTTTCTTATTGTTTCATAGTTATTCTTGTATAATCCCTTGGAGTAATATAAATGCATACACCCTCCACTAATTATATCACATTTGTCTTTGGATAAGCTACTCGACAATGTTGCCAAGAGGAGTAAAGGGCTTACACCCTCCTAGATTTGCCTTGCTAGTTATGTTTTCCCTAGGGATTAAAAAGGATTACACCCCTTGGGAGGTAACATGACTAGCTCTTACAACAAGAGACCCCATAACCCAATTGATAAAGGAACTATTCTATTTTTCATTGGAGAAATAAAATCATTTGCATTGGAATACATTAAAAATAGAGATTTTGCAATTGTTCAAGTTGGAATCAATTTTGCATTCTTAAGGATTCTTTGTGCCCTAAGGGCATCTAGCTTAGACTTGTGATTCTTCTTTTTGTTATAAATTAATTCTACAGCCACTAGGGCTGCAGAAAAATGCATCTTCTTTCATCTATTGCTCACTTATCTACCACCAAAATTTACTTGTGAACCTAGATTATTGTTCTACTGCTCTTTAGTTATCTTTTTATGGTTTACTTGTCAATTTTCATGGTCATGTATTGATTCTGTAGTAGTTGTTTTCTAAAACCACTTAAATGTTATAATACAATACTGATAACACTAAATAAACAACCCTAAAACTCACCAAAGTCTTGCTTCATTAATCAAAAGTTTAACTAGTCATTACTATCTTTATTTCCCTCATCTTATACTTGATTTTGGTGGTTAGATTTGCAGCTGATATAATTTGTTTACCGCAGAAAATATATTTCCATACTGCTACAATTTGGGACAACATGCTTATTTTTTTGATCCCCTTTTATATTAGGCTTGGTTTATGATCATTTGTCTTGTTTCAGGCAGAGCTAACATTGTTTTGTAGGTGCCAAACACTTGGAAATCATTTACCCTTCAACAAGATCTGTTCTCAAGACATCCTTCATCTCCAATATTGACCTTTATTGGATCCATCCTTCATCATCTCACTTTTCATCTCAATCCCCCAAGGGTCACTTGGATTTCCCCCTTGTGGTGACTTTCCATCATTAAAGTGAGGGGAGTTTCTATATGATCTGACAGTGGGTAGGTACTCCCATAGTTGTCACACTCTTGTGGTTTGAGTCGAGATTTTCCCAACCTAAAATTTGTGGGATAACATGACCCATTGTTAATTTAGGTTGGTTAATTGGAATTTTTTTTATATGCTCTTAGAGAGGGGAGAGAATGCCACTAGACTCACCTTTAAAAGACGAGCTAGTGTGATATCTCTATTGAAGGCTTGAGCGAATTGATTCCTCTTGTTTTGTTGTTAATAATGGTCCTTTGTGAAGATTCAGAAGTGTGACCAAACATAGATGGAACTATAATGTGACTAAGAATGATTTTTATGGTGATGGTTTTTCACTTGAAATCTCATAGTGTGAGGGGTGACCTGATATACCTCTTTTCACTTCTTGTAAGATTTTAGTAGAGTCTACTAGTTGTCCCGACATAACCCCTAACTTTATTTGATCTTCTTTGATGTTTCTTAATTGAATTAATTCCTCATTTGACTAGGGGGAAATTGGATAATCTCCTCCCTACTCCATCATCCTCTTACATTTTTCCTTCTCATTGGGTTATGGGGCACTTTCTCAAATTATGAAGGTCCATTCACCATATTCATATCTCTATTTTTTTTTCACGGATCCTTCCATGGTAATGGTATCCTTAGATTTCCATAAGAATGAAAGTAGATACATTTGAAGGGAACATTCTAGTAGTACAGAATTTTCCAGAAGTATTCATCTCGGGATGCAATACATTTTCCATCTAGGAGACCTTCCAAGATGACCATTTCAACACACACTTTGGAAACAATCTTATTAATAGAGGTCAAATATGTTGGATCCACCTTTAGAAAAGTCCCCAAACTATTTCAAATAAGTGTCAAAATATTGTCCTTCCAAATTATATAAGAAGAAAAAAAATATTAACCCAGATAGAAATCATGGTGATCCTTCTTTGAGGGGGTCAAAACACAATGTCCATTTGAATAATGACATTGCTTAATTGTCCCAGAACAAAGGCCCTCCAAGAAGCAAATGTTCCCCATCATTCACAAACTTGTACATGGAGGTGTTAAAACCTCTAGGATCCATAGTGAGGGTTGGAATGTATCCTAGATATCGACCCCATTAGATGTCAATCCAATGTCAAAGATATTTATCACCATATCACTTCACATGGAAGCTACTAGTAAGAGATTTCTCCAACTATTCCAGAGTAGAGTCATCCACCACTGTTGGGTTGACCACCACCCTCATAATTTATTCCTTCTTTTGAATACACTTTATTGTTTTCCAATAAACCTTTGGAACTAGTGTAGTGCTTACCTTTGAGGTATGTTAATTTTTTGTTGGTATTTTGGAAAAACCTTCTCTACTTCCTTGGAATTGGTTAATACCTTATTCCCAGTGAGTTCCTCGCCAATCTAATGTTTTTACAACTTGAGATATGATATGCATGGTTGTATGAACTTCATTTATTCCTCATGTGTTAGTCCATCATTGGTATGATTACCATGAATATTTATGATTTGATTGTTATATGGAGGGATCATCTCACATGTCTACAAATTGTCCTGCTTCTAGTGGAATCCCATTGATATGGTACCATTATGTTTTATAGATTCGATGGGCTCTAAGGACAACTAAGTATGAAAATAATTCTTAAACTAGTTAGCAAATAGGGTTTGTCCTTGAGGTAAAATGGTCTTCATGGTTGAATTAGAAAAATATTTTCCCAAACCAAGTGAAAAATATAATGGGAAACCAAATCTTAAAGAAACCTCATTTCCACCATTTTTTCCTAGAATTGAATGTGAAACATTGAACTTTGTGCCCTTTATTTCGTCCGCAATGCCCCCTCCTTCTCACTCCACCATCTATCATTATCATCACACACACACACACACACGTGTGTGTGTTCCAATGAAAGCATCATNCCTTTGAATATTTGAATAGAGAGTAGCTCAACTGCCAATGTGAATAGTCAATGGTAAGCCAATGGAACTCAACTAGACTCAAACCTTAGCTATACTAGAACCAAATACCTCATGGAAAACTTCATCTTAAAACAACCCATTAAAATTGATTGATCTAACCCACTGGGATCCTATATAAATATCTACCCGAGATTAGATATCATACAAAATTCAAATAGATCATTCTTCCTTACAAAAAAATAGAGATGGGAAAACTGACTTGGGTTGTCTCGGCCTATTGATGGGCGAAATTGACCGTCCGTCAACTGGGAGAGTGGATCTGGTCCGGGGTTGTCTAAATAACCCAAGTCATTTGGGATAACCCACCCTGACGGGTTTAGAGGCTCCGTTAGCCGATCTAAGTCCTAAGAAAACAAAAGAAAACTACTCTAAACTAACTAATCTAACTAAAAATAACAATTAAAACAAACTAATAAACAAATCTAAACTATTATATATACAATCTACTATCTAATACTATAATAACTCTATGAAATTAAATATCTAAATACTAACAGAATTGAATCTTAATAAAAAATGTACAATATTTATAAATTACAGATTTAGAAGAAAACGTGCGAAAATCAATTGTAAACTGTCCTAAGACAGCGAAACTGTTTTTGATTTTTATAGTTTTATGAAAAAGAAATAAATTGAAAACTATCTAAACTAAACAACTAAACTAATAACTCTAACGACAAATCTAAACTAATATATATCTATCTAAACTAATTAAATTATACTAATAAGCTAACCTGTAATAACGCTTTCCAATTTGTCCTGTATAAGAATCCAATTCAGCTATTTGATGGGAGGAAACCCACATCAATTCTCTGCCAGCCTCTAATAAACAGTAAGCAACAATGCTCTTTTGAATATCGATAACAGGACAAACAAGACATAAAAGTTACAGCAATCTTATAATTTACAAATCATAACATTTAGTTAAATCTGCATGCAAGGATTTGTACAAAATGATCCAATTAACGAAGAAGAGAAATCTGTGATTCATTAACTGAAACAAGTAATTGCTATATTTTTAAATAATAAAGAGATCAGATATGGATAACACATTAATCAAGTCACATCAACCTGCAAGAGATTATGATAGCTAAAGTAGTCTATAATCAACTGCAAAATGACATGAGTAAAACTAGAAACAAAAGTTTGATATATTGAAAGTGAAAGCTATTACAAGACATCAACTTTCATTCCAGTCGGTATCATAAATCCATAGTCTGGTTCTCCCACAGTGAGGATGATGAGTTTATTACAAAAAATGACAAGTATTTAAAGACCTCCCACAGGGTAAAACATCCTTGTGGGAGTTATACCAACTGTTTACACAAATTTGGGAAAATATCCCAAGTTTCTATTTCTAACTCAAACTAACAACTTAAAAATAAAAACTACATCACACAAATATCTCCTATATTGTCACAGCATGCCCACATTGATCATTGCAATTCGTATGTACCTGAACAAGGACAAGAATAGACAATGTTAGAGGATATTTTATTAATAAAATTGACAAAAATCTAATTTCTAAGACTAGCTACAGAATCTTGCAATTCTGTAGCTGGTCTAAATTGAACACAGAATCGCATTAAAAATCAATTCGAATCTTAAAAAATATATTCAAACTATTTAAAAATATTAGATTGCTAAAAGCATCATTCAAATCGACACTTGTATGCAAATTGAACAAATTAAATCGCATTCAACCAAATGATAACAGAGATAGATACACTCTGTTTAATTTGTTATCACCAATTCAGGTCAACAGAATCATATTGGATAACTCGACAACAATGAAATCATTCTCATAACCAATTGAAATCAACACAAATAATCGCTTCAGCCATCAAAAAGATCACTGTCGTATCCAAACGAAAATCAACAGGATCGTTTTTCAAATTGATAAAACAAATGATCATGCTAATCGTGGCACACAATAACCACTTGTAGATCCAATCAAACAGGAACGAATCGAAACGGTTTGGGGCAATGGAATCGTTATGAATTAACACTGTTTCCATGATTTTAGCAAATAAATCTTCGACACAGGCCAAATGAGAATATCGATTGAATACAAAACAGAGTCATTTTTGCCAAATCGAAGTCGAACAGAGTTGTTTTCCTGATTTAAAATATTACATCATATTTATTAAACCAATCATTAATAATGACGCATAACATATTTAAAGGATCATAACAATTCAAGCCCACGAAATCGTTCCAAAATCAAATCATAGAAACTAAATCAGAGCCAATATAATCCAACCACAATAAAATCGTATTAAATCAAAACATAACCATGTTCTAATTTTAGCATAAAAATCTCTTGTACAAGTCATATGCAAACAAAATCCAAGCGAATGCAAACCCCATTGATTTGGTTAATTCAAACCAACAGAATTATTCAAAACGAATCAAACTCAATGAAAACCAATCAATTGCTAAATTGGGCATGACCAAATCGCATACCCAAATCATAACCACATTTGGTTTTAGCAAAATGAATCTACTGTACAGGATCCACACATAACCGTTTTTGATAATCAAACCATGACAAAATTATTTCGAATAATAAACAAAATTCAAAAACCGATATATATATTAACCCAAGCAATTCATAAAACGAAATTGATATCAAAATTCATACCTGGATAATCAGCAGACAACTTGGTCATGACAATTTAGAATTGACGAAGGCTGTTGCCGATTCAACATGCCTAAAAACGATTGAACCAGTGGTTTTCTGCTTCTTGTCAATAGCTTGAAGTTTGTCTCTTTCTCTCGACAACACTGTAACTTGGTTCTCTAAAGATTTGATCTTCGACTGTAACAAGGGAACGTCAGCATAGTAGCGCTCAAGCCACACATTACATTGGATGCATGATGTCTGTTTGGGCTTCGACATAACAGTCGAGGGTTTGCTTAAATCACCGAGGGTTTCATTTTGCAACTTGATTCCTGGGTAATTAGGATTATTCTTTAGGCATGGGGGAAGATTGGAAACATAGTCATAGGGTGGCTCGGAGCATAGGCCTTGGGAATAAGGGTACTCTCTAGCTAGGAAGTGCTCGATATCGGAGTCCGAGTCCTCGCTCAGAACTATGGGCTTTTGATCGAGGTTTGGCTTAGGTTTATTTCGGGCAAGTCTCAATATCAATCGAGCATTCTTTTTACCCTTGCTGTTGACAGTAGGGTTACCCTTGACCTTCTTATTCATAGGATTCTTTACAAACTTATCCTTGTCTGTTATGATGTCGAGTAGGTCGATGTTAGGGCCGACCGAGCGTTTGGGAGAGGGTAAAAAGGCATGGAAAGGCACGGGTGGCCCGACCTTAGTCTCGCTAACCACAGGCTTGTCGATTTGGACAGACTCTGAATCAACAAAGCCATTTCGAGAGAGAAAAGCTTGCCAATTATCGCCATGGAGATTCAAATGGTGAACAACGATGAGTCTAATCAAGCCATGGTGAAACAAGCTGCTATCGGCCTTCTCACATTTGAACCTCTTAGCCATTTTGTAAAGACTACGCAGGAAGTAAAATGGCATGTTCAATGGATAGCCCATGAAATTCATTAATAATCGAAGGTGATAAAGAAAAACCAATCCATACTGACCCTCACAGGTCACAAATTGTTTAACCATTATCAAAAGATCAATCCACCTGGGTTTAATTGTGGAAATAGGCATACCTTTGTCACAGGACATGACCCTTCATGATACGAATAGAAAAGGCCATGGCACCTCGTCGACTTTGGAGTTTTTAAACCATCACTAGCCCGTCGCTGCCAATCCTGTGGCAGAGCTTATGAACTCTTCATTCAGCTCAAGCTGAATGTCACCTACTTTTTCCCTACACCCATCAAAGGTAAAGGAAAATTGATGTGCAACCGTGAGGTTGAAGCCCTCGAACCTCTGTACAAACGCGAGCCATCCACTATCCTCTAAATCCTTACGAGCATTATCAAACAGTAACAGAGCTTGACTACCGTTCGGCTCTATTCGCACCACCAGTGCCATTGAGAGGAGAACACGGTGAGCAGCGTGCAGGGGTTAGGGTTTGAACATAGTAAACACAGGGGTAGAATGCTCACATGCTTACCTGAAACTAGCAGAGGTGAAATAGGGATAGGGGGGAGACATTAATGACATATCGTGCGAGGGTGGTGGAGCTATTTTGGCCCATGCACAATAGTCATATCCACAGTACAACCGCCAACGCTTATAACTATCCAAATGACTATGCATATGTGTTAACAATTATTCCATTCAATCAACCAATGAAATCAATGGTAAGTGGATTAATCATTCACGCGAGCAAAGGTTATACCATAGTTTTAAAACCAAAGCAATAAACGAAATCATACCATGGGTTTGACCATATGAACTATGTGTTGTATAAAACGATTTATGCCAAGATTTTAACCATAACACCAATGCATTTTTATGTAACCAATGTGCCAAGTGAATTGATCAAATAACATGTAAATCCAATCACCAATGCATCACAAACTCAATCAATCATGAAACGAAATTACATAATCAATCAAAGAATGTCAAATGAGTACAGATCAAAAGGTCTTGCCAACTGTATAACGATAAGTAAATTGTAAACGCAATGGGCATATCGACAAGAATGATAATGACAATTCAATGATGACTTTAATGCGACTTCGAAAACCAAGTTTTCACGCTTGCAGTCGTGAAACAAGAACAAAGGTAAGTGTGCAAATAGCGCAAAAATAATAGTGTTGTTTTATTTAAGAATTGCGATGAAAATCAAGGTTTGCAAAACACTGGTGTAGGCAGCTTATAAGGACAGAATAAAAATGCGAATTGGCTGACAACACGGCCTTGGTGGTGAAATTTGGTCATCCTTATGGATTTTTTGATGGAGATTTCGGGAGAAACCAAGGGGTTAGTGGCACTATATGCCTATTTTTATTGAAGGAGTTTGGATGGATCTCTTTTAGATGGGACATTGTCAAAGGCATAAGCAAATTGGCAGAAATCAAGGCTGCCATCATGTGGATGATATTAGCATTGGAACACGGTGTAGAAAATTTTATTGTACCTTGACATTTGTTATAGTAGAGGATGGTAAGAATAAATACTCGAAATATGTATGTGTAGTTTTAGGCTTTAGAAATCAAGTATATTGTCATAGTTTTGGGTTTGAATTGCATATAATATTTCTTATTTTAATTGTGTTGATGTCATAGTTTCGG
>JASDQU010947897.1:13950-25734 GCA_032191745.1 Picea mariana
AAAACAGAAGTAGATCTATCTAAACATATCAAAGCACTTAGTAGATAACATGTGAACACATCAAGACAAATCACAAAGCACATAACACAGTGTTTACGTGGTTCACCCCCACCCTGGGGCTACGTCCACCAACTCTTCTTCGTTATTGTCTTCAGTCAATCGGTTACAAGAACAAAGCCTTCAAAACCCTTACTCCGCATAGGACAGAAGATCTGTGCAGCTCGCTAGATCCTTATTCCTTGCGTTACAACACTAATCCCTCCACAATCTGCTACAAGGACCTGTGCTTAGCTCTGCAAGTCTCTTATAGTCATGCACAAATCCCTTACAATTCATACTATCACTTAGCCTTTAGCACTTAGCATATCATCACATCACATAGATGCATTATTCCCCCCTTTCTTACATTGCCTATCCTTCTATTTATACATACAAAATAGGCCTAAACATGGGTAAACCCATGGGTCGACATCTCATTCCCGTTACATATTCCCAAAAACCCAAAAAGGGGCCCAAAAGGGGGTCGAGATCCCATGATATTTGCTTCGTCGTGTGCTCCTCCTTCGACAGGCTGTATAAGTCCCAAAGTAGGTCAACATGACAAAGAAACTCCCAAAACTTGGTCAAGGTCCAACATATCCTGTAGCACTGCATCAATGGTTTTGGATTCATTTTTAAATGTAAATATGGCTTTGAACCTTTGATCCAACTCTTCCCATCTTGTTGTCTCTCTGCACATTTCCAATTCCAAATACCAGATCTTCGTAATTGTGTCCAATGTGTGTATAAATATGTGTGTCCATTCTATCTATGGTACTGAACTCCATAAAGCCTTGCATTTCTCAACATGACATGCTAGATCACTCTCTCCTGTATACTTCTACGCAATTTTTTCTACCTCAGTACCAAACCTTAATTGTATGAGTCTCTTACAATGTGACTAGTCTTTCATCCCCTCTCTGTGTGCAACCCACCATCTGGTTGGAGTCGCTTTTAGGACAACATCTAGTGCTAACAACCTTTGTTGTTTAGGTACCTGCAACTCAAATTCATTTACAAACAAACTTATATCAGTTAATCCATCATACCTGGGTGGATCACATAGATCTGTTCCAATCCAGTGCAAGGATCAAGTTATACATGCACATCGTCTAGTTGACACTTCATGCATCCTCTGTTGCCAATGATCTAGACCTTCTTCTGAGTCTGATGCACATGAACTAATACTTCTCCAAATCAGTGCACCATTTGCAGTCAGGTTGACATAATCATCCATATGTGAATTCATGTTATGTAAGTTGTCAATGTTGTTTCCTCTTGCTGGCTGTATATATCTCTTTCCTTCTGATGGGTCCAAGGGTGCAATAAATTTCAATTATCCAAACTCAAATATCATCTCCCTCCTCTTCAAGGTAATGATTTCCTGGTTATCAAAATATCGTTCTAGTCCCATCATTTTTGGATATTGTTGACTATCATCCATGATCTCAATAACTTCAAAGTCTTCAATGTTGCGCACCCCATCTATGTTCACATCTACTCCTATCAAACGATCAATCGGTACTATTTTGTGTTGATTTGCGAGCCTTAGCTAAACAAGATACCATACTAGCTTGGGTTTTCCCATCATCTCCCATGTATGCTTAGGTAAAAAAATCACATCGGATCCCAAGTCCAAGATGACACTATCCACATCATACTCCCCAATTTGCGCACTAAATTTGAATTCTCCATTTGTTCTCTTCCTACACAATACCTGATTCACCACACTTTGTGTGATAGGAGTTTCCCTTCCTCATGTACAGTGATCAATCATGTCATATAGTGTACTCAGCGCAGTCTCATCTTTCATTATCTCTACACAACTCCTTAGGATTTTTTTTAACTTGCTTACCCTTCCATTTGGTTTCTTTGGCATATCACGATCTTCTACATGAGGCGCAGATGATGTTGATTCTTTCCAATCCTATCCAAGTAATTTTTTTCTTGCTCTCTGATATGTCTCATTTTCTTACCGAGGATTAAAGGTTGGCAAGGGACCTGCTAACTTCCTTACCCATTGATCATTATTCTTCCCTCAAGTCATCATAACAGCTCATGTTCTAGATCCTATGTGCATAACAACTGCTATTCTTGGTCCTTCATTGCGTTTTTAGGTTGATATCTTCTACACATTCTGATTTGGATTCTAGTTCTGGTTACCTTTGGCCTGCCATTTCACAACTAGTTGAGGAAAACATTATGTCACATGATCCAGAGCTCTGCAATATGTGCACATTGTACATGGATTCGGTCAGTCGTGGGCTAAGTGTCCCGGTTGATTAAAATTATAACATATTATCGATCCTCTTCCTCCTCTGAAAAAATTTCCTCTACCTCTACCTTTGCCAAAGTTTCCTTTGTTCCCTGGATTGAAACCTCTTTGATTATTTTATTGTGGGCCACCCCCTTCTGCTGCAACATTCTCCTCTTGAATCCTATACATATCTTATGTGTGCTCCCTCATCAAGTCAAACGCCCGACAATCCTTCTCTTCATGTCAGATAGACTTGCAAAAGTTGAAAAACAAGTTCCTTGGTGTACTCTGATACTTTTGTAGTAATGGATACTCAGTGGGATGATGGCCCCATTTCTTACATATCTCGCAATACCCTTCTCCCGGTAATGGGTTTCGCGCTCCAGTCGCTAAATACTACGCGAATTCTAGGCATTTGTCTTTGTGATGGTCTTTAGTCATGCACTTAGTACACCAAACTTGTTCTTGTTTATCCTTCCATTTTGAAAGTTTTTCCAATTGAATTGTCATTGTAGTCAACTGTGTCTGAACTTGTGTCATCCCTACATTATCTCCTATAGGAGATGATTCCAATTTCATTGCAATTTCTAGTTCCTCGGGCTGCGACACAATCTTATGTTGTATCTATGGCATGTGAATGTGTGGTAAAATCCCTACAATAAACCATTCTTGATGTTGCTGATATGGGATTTGGAAAGTCAACCTTCCCATCATGTCCTTAAACATCCAATCGAAATCCCATACCGACTCTGTTTGCACTTGTTTATCTCCTTCAGTTCTGTAATGTACTGTGACTCTGACTTTGGATTATTGAAATATTTCAACAATGCTTGCCTTATCTATGCCAAAGTCTTGGCTTGTCTCATCGGTGTGGTACTATCAATATTCATGTACCAAACTAACGCACAACCTCTAAATGCTGGTGCTAATAGCGCAATCTTCAAAACCTCATCATGTACGTTTTTAGAGAACCAAATTGTTTTGCAGAAAAAAAAATGTTGCTCTAGGTCCTCTGACCCAACTCCCTAGAAGTCAGGTAGCATAAGGGTATTAACTACCCCTGCCATGTTTCTTTGTGTAGTCCCTCCTCTTGGTGATGTTGATTGACTCTGACTCTGCGCACTGCTCCCACATATCTGACTACTAATAACATGTATTCCTTGGCTAACTATAAGTGATTTTGATAAGTCTTCAACTATTATCTCTAATTGTGATGACGCACACGAAGTCGTGGATTTGACACATAAATCAGTCTGATTAGGAATTAACAGTTCTTCTAGTACTGGACTAGACTGGAACTGCTCTTCCTCTCCTCTTATGTGTGGTATCTTCACAATTTGGATTATTGTGCAAGGTCCTCTCCCATATAGATCATTGTGCAGATCTCCTTTCCTAGCCCCAGTCTTTCGCCTCTTGTACCTCTTTCCTCTACATAGTTCCACAAACTCTTTTTCTTCCTATGGTATACCTTAGTCGGCTCTCTGCATCCTTAGTCCCTCCCTTCCTTCTTCATCGCTTCCTCTCTTATATTCAGACTATCCTCTTGTCATCCCCTGGTTCCCCTATGTGTGTGAACCCCTTTAGTAGTTGGATTGCATAGTCATTATGCACTTGTCACACAACAACATATTTATCCACGTACCTAATGATTTCATGAACCTTCTGCGTAGACCTTTGAAAAATTCCCTTTCTGCAACACTGTATGATTGGGTACAATCTATGAAAATTTATGTAATATATCCTCCTAATATGCTATCCAACTAGAAATCAACTGCACAATTATTTGGGTTACTTACAGAATTCAGTTGTCTTACCAACTTAGAATTCCAATTCCTCGGCATTGCAGTTATGTACCTTCCAATATTCTCCACTAATATGTCTACCCACTCCATCAGAATAATTGGAAACTCACCAAAGAAAATTTCATGCAGTTCTATATACCAGTTCTATATACTTATACCTTTTGTTAGAAAAACAGGATCATGGAGCAATAAATTAAAACAAATGTGGAAATAAAAAACAAAAGATACACAATACAATAGAGACACAGATATACGTGGTTCACCCAGTGTGGGATACATCCACCAGAGAAATTGCAAGGTCCTTCCTTTATTATTATCCAACAAATGAAGGGATACAACCTACAACACACCCGTTGAAACTTCCTCTTCTTCCTCTCACAGTCTCCTATCTCATAATACAATATTAGCCATAATACATAGCTGCAATACATTTCCCTCATAAAATAGGGTTGCCTTCTAGGGAAAAAAACCCTAAAATAACTTCTACCATCAAATCTGTGACCTTATAATGAACGATCCATATTTACAATGAAATTACAATATACGTTTACAAGGCAATTTTTTCTTCGGGGTCTTTCTTTCCCCCAGACCCCCAGCCAGGGGGACAAACCCTGCAGAGGGGGTAACCCCCCTTTGCACTCCCCTATGTGGAAGAGTGTACATTCTTCTAGGGTGTAAAGTCTTCATGGGGTATAAACACGGCTGAAAACAAAGACCTATGAATCAGGAAGATAATCAGGCTCCACAACCAACAATCTCCCACTTGGAGACTAGTCTCAACAACTCCACGGTTGTTGTATATTCTGGACTATGATCCTTCTTGGACCTGGAAAATTTCTCATCTTCACCTTCATGCTTGAAGACCAACTGAAACTGAGAATGAACTCAATTTCTCCCTGTTTACTCCCTTTGTTAACATGTCTGCAGGATTCTGGCTAGTGTGTATCTTTTCCAACTTCAAATGTCCATCTTCCAAGATGGATCGTATGAAATGGTACCTGAGCTATATATTCTTAGTATTTGAATGGAAGGTTGATTTCTTTGCAAGATGAATGGCACTCTCACTATCACAGTACAACTTGTTATTCTCTTTCTTCTTTCCCAATTCCTCCATAAACCTCTATAACCAAATCATCTTTTTACTAGCCTCTATAGCAACAACATACTCTGCCTCTTTTGTTGAAAGTGAAACAACCTTTTGCAGTTTCAAAATGTAATTTACTATCATTCCACCTACAGTAAAAAAATACTTTGTGGTGCTCCTCCTGCTATCTTTATCACCTTCCATATATGATCAACATATCCCTGTATAACAGTGTCTGAACCTCCAAAACATAATGCATGAGTAGCAGTACCTCTCCAATACCTGAGAATCCACTTTACTGCCTCCCAATGTTCTTTACATATATTGTTCATATACCTACTCATAACTCCCACTGCATGTGCAATATCTTGTCTTATGCAAACCATCGCATACATCAAGCTGTCAATTGCTGATGAATAAAGGACCCTGAACATGTATTCTATCTCCTCCTATGTCTTGGGACACATTTCCTTAGTTAATTTGAAATGGATGACCAAAGGTGTACTAACTGGTTTTTCATTCTACATTCTAAACCTCTCCAACACATTCTCTATGTACTCACCCTGAGACAATATCAATTTGTGATTTTTCCTATCTCTTGTTATTCTCATACCAAGGATTTTCTTTGTAGCACCCAAATCCTTCATTGAAAATGAATTCGATAATTTCTTCTTGAGCACATTTATATCATGCATATTAGACCCTACAACAAGCATGTCATCTACATACAATAGCAAGATAAATAGCTTCCATTTTCTATCTTTTTAAAATAAACACAGTGATCATAATGACATCTACTATAACCTTGTTTTGTCATAAACCTGTCAAACTTCAAATACCACTGCCTTGGATCTTTATTTAGGCAATACAAGCTCTTCTTCAACCTCTTGTTGGTGCAACTATTTGCATAATATATTACCAAACATAAATTATCAACCAGGATTCGTAATCAGTAGAGTTGATGCATTATATGTGCCAATAACAGATAGGTTCCTATGTTTGTTTAGTATAGATAAGAAAACCATTTAGAAACCAACACACTTTTAAAAATGACAATCTTCACACAATTTGAAAGATGGAAAGAAAAACTCATAAACAAGCAAAACTCTTGCTCAGGTGATGGACATGTTCATTGATGGCTCATGAAAAGAAAAGATGAACTTTGATTCTATCTCCTGGAGAAACTAAACTAACAAGTAGGATGCTCTATTAAAGCTCATGTATGGTGAAATATGGAGATCCAACCATTCTTGCATTACCACACTTTGCAACACATTCGAATAGTGAAATCAAACAAAATAACATGAAATTGAAATAACAAATACATGAAATGAAAATCTACACTAACAATTTACAATAAGCTTACCAAGATGGATCAGTGGCCCTTGTCGATGCCAACATGGAATCTTTTAGATCAACATATGATAACTTCTGAGAGAGACAAAATCACTGAATCCAAACTTGCATTAATCTTCAACTGGTAGGTTTACAAAAGGAGTCTCTTCATGAATCCAATCTACATCATAATAATTCTCCTCAAGAACCTATCTCATAACAATTCTCTTAATCTACATAATAATGAATCCTCTTTTCAATCTACATAATAATGATTCTCATCCCCTTCTTTACATAATATTGATTCTCCTCCTCCTACATAATAATGATTCTCTCCCCTCTCATGAAGAGAAGGCACTCTCTTTTATACATGAGAGCTTTGAAAAGGAGATAAACATCTCATAATTACAGATCCACTTTTCTCTCAACCCATTTCCCATTATTACAAAATATAATCCCTTCAAATCCTCACACATATCTCTCATATATCTTGGATAAGATATGACAACCAAATCTCCACGATCTTCTCCTTGTATTAGGATTGAATTATCTCCTCATATCTTTGAAATGGTGGAGGAAGTATTCGAGAAGTCTTTTGAATTAACCCTTCACATATTCCTACACATGATAAAGCTCACACATTTGTGAGATATATGAAAACATGTCAATTCTCTAATATTTAATCACAAATTCCCTTTTAATACTAAAATAAATGATTTGGAAAATAATAAGGTTTAACCCATATTTAATTATGAAAATGGTATCATGAAAGGTTAATGGGGCGATGAAATGTGAAGAATGGGGAAGGGAAAGGTGGATGAAAATACGACATTACTGAGTCCGAACATACCCCCCAACTGAACTTGTTACATGTCCTCATGCAACTGTGCATAGATATTCGCAAGAAATTTTGGCATCTGAATTTTGGCTTTGAGTGATGATAATGAATATTTCCAGGATGGGATTTACATGAGTAACAACTGACATTTTCTTATGGTTGGTTCTTGTGTGACAACCATGAATATATAGAATGTTGGTTCTTGTGTAAACAACATTCATTTCGTTATCTGTTCTCTTGTTGTTATGATAATAAAATGTTGGTTCTTGTGTAAACAACATTTTCGTTTTTTGTTCTCTTGTTGTTATGATAATAATTTACCCATTTACTTGTTGGAATAAGAATACATCACTGAGTATAAGAAATCCCTTTTTACATATTTGTGAATCATGCCAATGTGTATATCAATGCTTATGAAGCAAAGTGCAACAGAGTATCGTTGGAAGAAAAATGTTGGTAAATGGTAAATGAGATGAAAAAATGGAGTGATGATAGCGAATATAGTCCCCTCTCCCCCCCAAACTGAATTGTTTGCATGTCCTCATGCAACGTGGCATGAGTCATAGAAGTGAAAAGGAAAGGGAGTATGGTGAGGGATTTTTCCAAATTCATTCACTCTAGCATGTAAGGAATTGCATGATTAAAGAGTAGAAAACAACATACCTCCACTTACCCAAAATGTTGATGAACTATGCAATAGGAATATGGATGATGTGGTTGTTGGAGCATGGAAGATGTCATTGTTGTAGGATCATGTGAAAGGTGACTTCCGCTGTAGCTGCAACTATTGTAACTGTTGGACCAGAGAATGTGAAGTGGAGGAATCTGAACTGTTGTTGATGATTCATGGAAAAGAGGAAGAATGAAAGTGGAAATGTAGTACTCTCATATAGCTAAGGTCATGCTACTGTAACTGCTGAGGAGTCATGGAAAAGTGTATAGTCTTCATCCGCTGCTAAACCTGATGGTACAATTCTAGTCATGCGAATGAATGTGTCAATGTCGAGCATGAAGAGAAGTCATTGGATTACTGACCATTGATGAATGTCGTTAACCAATGTGAGGCAACTCATCATTGATGTCAATGAGTGCCAAGGTACCCGAGTACATCTTGCGAAGTGTGAATGAATGAGATGATGTCGAGCCACTTGCAAGATCTGATGATCAAGGGACATTGATGTATTCCCATGATTGTCAGCGAGAGAACTTGCCATTAAGGCATGGAAGCCTCTAGGTACTCAAATAGACTATAGTCTATATCCCAAATAAGGTGTTGAGGTCGATGGGCCAAGACTTGTTGAAAGGTGGGCCTTAAGGAATCCCACATCAGTCAACACGAGTTTGTAAAAAGATTGGTAGGACTATAAATGAAAAGATCTCAATAGCAACAATGTGTATGAAAAAGAAAGCAGGGTAATGTAGTTGTCCAAAAGGGAACTGAATGGTTTTATTTGTAAGGTAAAATGAATGGAAAAATAGGAAAGAGATGTATGCGACTTAGAAAGATAGGTGTGTGTGAAGCCATGACGGATAAGGCAATGAAATAGTGGACTCCAGCATGGATGACGAATAAGCTCGGAAGGAAAAATTAGGGTAAGCATTCATGACGCAAATGGGTTTATGAACGGTTTCTTGTGTAACTACAAACGTCATGATATGTATGAAGATCATCTCCTTCAAGTTTTCCAACAAAGCATGTTTCACGGAAAGAGTTTGTGATTTTTCAAAAATCACTTCGGAATGAGATGTGATCGTCTTCATTCCTGCAATCGAACTTAGTACTAATCCTACAATTAAACTTGTGAGACCATCGTAAAATAAAAATGAAAAATTAAGTATGAATGTGACAAATTAAAGAGATAAAAAAAAAATGTGTTTTACCTGTTGTGGTTGAGCACTTATTCCATTGTTGATTGCTGCATGAAGCGACTTTAAGAAAAACAAATTATCGTAAGGCGTAAAAAAACATGTTTGGAGATTATTGTTTTCAGGAAATGTGTTAGATCCATTTGCAATTTTCTTTGTTTTTGTTGTTAAATTTTATTTATTTTTTTAAAGAAAACAAAAATAAATAAATAAATCTTTTTATTATAAAACAAAGCAAATAAAGAAAATTATTATAATAATTTTTTTATTTTTAGAGATATATATTTTTTATAACCAAACATATAAAACAAAGCAAAGAAAGAAAATTATTATAATCATTTTTTATTTTTATTTTTATAACCAAACAAAACAAAATAAAAGATTATTTAAAACAAAGCAAATAAAAAAAATTATATATATATATATATATATATTTTCATATATATAAATATTTTTTTTTGTTTTTTTTAACAAAATAAAACAAACAAAGATTATTTCCTTATTTTAGTTAGTTTCTATATAAAATACTAACTAAACTAAAATTATATATAAAGAGAAATGTGTGGGCTCTGTCAACCGTCGAATAGGGAGATGAGGAGCTGACATGAGCTCCATAACCGTATGGACAGGTAGTCGGGCAACAGTTTCTTCGTCGAAGGCATTGACAAACTCAAAGCACAATTAATGCAAACAGAACTTAGACGGACTTCGTGTTCACACCGTGAATTTCCATCCTGTATCACATATTGATTGGATGCATGTCACCACCGCCAAAAACCTGAGATTCTTGCCCACCGATCCGGGTAGGAATTGCTCAAAAAAAACATATCCTTACCATTTTATAATTAAATAATATCTCAAGTCATTTTTCCATTTCCTTTGTCGGCCATTCTATCAATAGTGTTGCTATGGATCCCTTCCGCTTGCTAATTCAACTGGTAGAGATCTTGTCAGGGTGTGGATAGAGAAGAGGTAATATGTTGAGTCTCGGAATTGTCGCATTTCCCGTTCACCATTCAAGATCGATTTGAGGAGGAGCTTGTGTGCAGTAGAGAAGGAGCCTGCTCGGAGGGATTTCCATATTTATTCACGGATCTCAATATCAATCTGCTTCTAAATTGTTGCATATGTATCCACAAAATCTTTGTAAAATGTGAGACACATACGAAGATCTATAAATGCTTGAACAAATTTCTCCTCATCCAAGGGGAAAATTGCTACATTAGTGGCACATCTATATATACACCTTTGCAATTGTGTACTGAATTTGTGATTTGTTTGGGAAAGATTGATGATGAGACTCTAGAAACGAGGATGGTGAGCGACTTGCTATTGAGTGTAGTTGTTGAATATGTTGAAGATATATACAAGTTCTACTGAAAGATTGAGAACATGAGTTGTGCGATTGAGAAGTTCTCATTCTACTTCTCCCTCAGGCAGCACGACGTCTTCCCCAAACTTTGCGAACCTCATCGATCCCTACATGCATGCACTTACCTATGCATTCATTCCAGCAAGACCGATGAATCTTGGGCCTTCATCCCGTCCAGATCCTGCACCCTCATCCCGTGTGCCTTCATAAGAAAACGTAGGCAAGCAGGAAAGCGATATACGCAATGATACAGGCAGAGAGCAATGCAAGCAGTCGAGTAGCGTAGCAGCTAGGTAGGAACCTATGCTTCCGCAGGGGTAATCGCCTTTCCTGATGGGGTCATTCCTTATATTTTTTGTCCTTCGTTCCTGCAATGGCTACATTTCTCTCTGCCTGCATTTGATACTCCATTGTTTGGATCAACTGCTTGGATACTCAACTGCTACTTGGTTTGGCTAATCAACACTTAGCTAATCAGTAGCAGATTGGCTAATCAACTTGGCTTTGATATCGAGCTAATCCAATGGGATATTACAATGGGGTTGTTGCGCTATTAATATGAAACTGTTGGGATACTAAACTGTGGTTGGATGCTTGAATCCGTAATATATATTTCTCTATACCAGTCTCATTGTCGATAGTCCCTTGGCATAGTCCCTAGTCATCGTACCCAGTGTACAGAGGAGCTCCTATGGCCTCCATTCCAAGGGAAGGAGAAAACACCTCCTCTGTCACAGAGGACACAAGTAACATGGCGAACATGATCAAACGATTTATAACTTTCTTCTGAAGTAAATGGATCTGAAGCCCCAGCCCCCGCCGTAGTAGCTGGCCTGTCTACAAATCAAAATTCGGTCATTGCTGGAGGAATGAACGAGGTCATCCGAGACATAACTGTCAAATCCTTTAGCAATGCCCATGGTCAGAATGTTTGTTGATAATCTCAGAGACCATGAAGTTCTCTTGCTGACAATCATTGTCTCTTTATCTCAGTCATCAAGAATGCAACGAATAATCTTTCCATCGTTCCACCTCCAAATTGGGTTGATTTATAGAGATGGATAAAATTTTCAATTGAAAAATACTGGAAATTTTCAATAGCTTGGTATGAGATGGGCACTGTGTTTTCATTCCATTCTATTCGATTCAGCGTGTATTCTTATTCTGTAGAAGGAAAGTGTTACGAAACAA